>CALYDF020000093.1:86935-104417 GCA_944474145.2 Dicrocoelium dendriticum
GGATATAAGCCATCGGGACCTGGTGAAGAATTCGATTTCAAGTCGAGAAGCAGTTGTAGTACTGTCGGTGGTAATTTCGACATGCTCTAAAGGAGAAGGGTGACTGGGAGAATCCTAAACAACTAACGACGCCTCCGTCATACACACAGAGCAATATTGCGGAATATTGCTCCATGTTATCATGGAGCACGGTGTCATCTTTGCTTGAATACAGTGCAGGTATACCGTTGGCAACGTTGGTGCTCCTTTTTAGGTATGCAAAAAGTGTTTTCGGATTAATGGCAGATTGCTCGGCCAGATGCTGCTCATATAATTCTCGCTTCTCACGCTTTCTCACGGTACATAAATTCATAACCTCTGTAAGGAGCGCAATCTTGAGCCGTCTGAGTGAACTTGAACCGGCCCCAACTTTTGTCTTCTTAGCACGAGCGATTTGGTTTCCTGATTTGTCCATGAAAGCTCCTTGGAAAAAGATTGTTTTGGGACCCTTGGAACAAGCCGATCAATGAGAAACATCCTTTTGCAGCACTAAAGGTCCCAAGCAGCACCGAGATCCAACTGACGAAGGATGTTGCAGTCCATGAGGCTAGCAGCCAATTTTAAGCAGAGGGGGTCAGCTCGCCCGAAATTCCGTCGTTGCACTCCTTGGACATTGATAGCTAACTGTCGTGTCAACAAAAGGGAGACTACACAGTGATCGCTTTTGCCAAGAGACTGAAGAATGGCTACAGCGCAGAGATCTGATGAGCCAGGTGTGAGCACAGGGTCAAGGATGTGTGGCACATAATCTGGAAAAAAACAGATAGGTGATAAAACGTGCTGCGTTAGATTACGTTAGAGGACTGTTTCTAGTAAACACGTTTCAAAAGAATCTGGAGGAATTACAATGAAGGGCATCCCAGTCTACGGCCGGAGCATTGAAGTTACCCACTATCAAGCGATCGTTGTCTCCCCGTGTATCCTCATAGATTCTAGCAGATAAGATCCAGACCCCAAGGGGATCTGTAGATAACGCCATGAGCCGCCAAAACTCATCGTGAACCCTACATCAAAGAATTTCCGATCCTAAATGGAGATCACACATGGCTTCCACTGTGTGGACTTTAAGATCTGACTTTCAGTAAAGAGCAACCTCGCCCTCCGATCACCCTCCTGGAAGATCCACACGGGATAGTTGATACCCTGGAATAAATATCTCCGAGTCTGAAATATCCGAGGATAGTTAATTCTCCGTAAAAGCCACCAGATCGGGTTCTTGCTCAAAGGTCATAAGTAGAACCTCATACATTTGGTTTCTCAAACTACGCACATTCGCCGATATCACACGTAATCCACTCCTGATTCTCAATGCATCGGAAGAACGTAGATTGGTCTCCACCGAGTCCTCGGTATTCTTTTACTTACTCGAAAATCCCCAATGTAAAGGTCGCTTTCACCAGCTGTCCGTCGGATTCGTAGTTTCCTAAAGGGCTGCTTCATTCTAACTCGAGCTTCTGGGGAGAGGCCTCTGAAAACATAGAATGTTTCTCCTATCAAACCTGAGGTTCGCTGGGGATACGGTGGAATTCACCTTGACAAACCACCTTTATGGGGCGAACTTTCGAGGAGTCATCCTGCTTCCTGATGAGGCGAAAAGAGGTATGTATGTATGTAATCTCAACAGTCTAGTAACTAGACATAGAGCCAAGAAAGCCATGGAAATCAGTGTATAAGAGACAGTCATTGCGTCATAATCGTCGTGGCATGCTAGCTGAAGGTGGGCAACACACTTCAGCTAATATGCCGCAAGGAAATGGAATATTTTGACAAAAATACAGAACAAAACATTTTTAGTTTGTTTGTCACACGCCGATTTTTCTCTCTTTTTGTCATTTTCAATTTTTGTAGAATTAAACATGTGAATCAACACAACACTGTACACAATTCTTCCATTGATTCCGGTTGCGGGCCATGTCTTCAAGTGTCCTAAGCCATTGGCACTCCCCATCTTTGGGTCCCCATCCTGGAAGACGTACGGGTCCAACAGCGGCTAGACACGACGTCAGCGATTTCATGTGCTGCCGCCAAGTGGAAGGCTGACCACCACGCAGTCGCTTCCAGCCAGGTCCATGACGAGCGAATAGAGCGCGACGCGGTAGACGCTCAGGTGCCATGCGTAGGACATGACTGAGCCATCTTAACTGGCGCAACAAAACCAGTTTGTTGAAGGAAATACTTGCATTCCCCAAGACGCGACGTCGAACGTCATTACTGGTAACTCGATGTTGCCACCGAACACGAGCGATCCTCCTTAAGCAACCGTTATCGAACGCAGAAAGACGACGCATGTCTTCCACGCGAATCGGCCAGGACTCGCTCCCATACAACAATACTGAGCGAACGGACGCGCTGTAAACTCGCCCCTTTAGTGAGAATGAGACGTTGCGACGACGCCACAAGTGCCTCAGAGTGACAAATGCTGATCGAGCTTTAGCGATACGAAGCGAAACTTCTTTGTTGATTGTGCCGTCAGCGGAAACACAGCTCCCAAGGTAGACGAAACTATCTACCTGTTCAAGTTGTGCACCTTGGAGAGTGAGCACGGGTGCAGGTGAAAGCCAATCCTTGAGCAGTACTTTACACTTCGATGGGGCGAAGCTCATGCCATACTTAGATGCTTCGACCGCCAAACGATCCAGAATGAGTTGCATACCCTGAGGATCGTCACCAAGTAAGGCGATATCATCAGCATAATCTAAGTCGGTCGCGCGCTCACCCGGTAGAAGCTCTAGGCCAAAATGTTGGAAACCTTCTAGGGCATTCGACAGAATGTCTTCGATTGCGAAGTTGAACAGGAATGGGGACATAGGGCAGCCCTGTCGCACACCGCTATTGACAGCGAATTGCGAGGAAAGCTTGCCATAGACCCTCACTCTGCCGGATGTGTGAAGGTAAAGTGCTCGTAAGATGGCGATATATTTCTCTGGCACCCCGTTCTTTAGTAAGCAACGCCATAAAGCAGGTCGATCAACGGAGTCAAAAGCGGCAGGTATGTCTAGGAATGCAATGATAGTGGGCCTGTGATAAATGTGGCGATGTTCAAGGAGTTGGCGGAGCGTGAAGATTTGATCCACACATCCGCGGCCAGGACGGAAACCAGCTTGTTCTTCACGGTAGTACGATTCACGTACTGGGGATAGTCTACGAAGTAGAATGGATGCCAACAGCTTAGAGGCAACCGAAATAAGACTAATCCCGCGAAGATTTGCACATGAAGTGCGAGCGCCTTTCTTGAAAATTGGGACAATAACTGATTCGCCCCAAGAGGGAGGCACTTTCTCTTCATGCCAAATTTTTGCGAACAGCGCGGTTAGCTGGTTAGTGACTGCCACACCGCCATACTTGAATAGCTCCGGAGGAAGTCCGTCTAAGCCGGCAGCCTTGAAGCGCTTCAAGCGTCGAATCTCGAGGCAGACTTCTGCTTCGCTGGGTCGATTCAATGGGACTAGCCAAGGTGGACAGCAAGGTGTACTGCATGTACTGATGGATGGTTGAGGCCAGTTGAACTGCGAGTGAAAGTGCTCGGCCCAGCGGTCCATACGCCTCTGTTGGTTGGTGATCGGAGACTCATCCAGCTCACAAATGACCTCACTGACACCAGGCTTCCTGAGGCCAGTGGACCGAATGAGTTGGAAAAGCCTGCGAGTGTTACCAGAGAGGGCAGCAGTCTCCATCTCTAAAGCACGCTCAGACCACCATGTCTCGCGATCCTTGCGGAGGCTTTGCTTAAGCAGCCGGTTGGTAGAACGGCGCCGCTCGTTGCAATCTGATTCCGCGGAGATATCTTTGCGGCGTTCGAAGAGCTCCAGAGAACGAGCAGAGATCCAAGACTTCAAAGGGCGTCGAGTTAGACCGCAGTATGACTGTCCGGAAATGGTCAGCGCTTTCCGTATACAAGTCCAGTGTTGTTCCACTTCTCGCGGTGGATTGCAACTGAGTGCATATGCCAGTGAAGACTGATAGCTCTCCTGGACAGAGAAATCAGTTAATCTGTTTACATCAATCTTGCGGCGCTTCGTGTTTCGGGATCCTCCAAAACACATCCAGATTTTCGCGCAGACCAGAGCATGATCTGAATCAACGAAAGTGGACCAAAAGGACCTGCAGTCCAGTACGCTGCCGCGCCATCTGAAGCTAATCGCAATGTGATCAATTTGAGACCAAGGTTGTGTTGGCGAAGGGGGACGCCAAGTTGCGGAACGCTTCTTCGTACGCCTGAAGCTAGTGCTCGAGAGAAACAGACGGTTGTCCTCGCACAATGTGAGAAGTCTCTCTCCGTTATCAGAGCGGTTCTCATCGAGCGCGTGATGACCACCAAGGTGGCGTTCGTATGGTAACAGGCGGTCAACCCGTGCATTAAAATCCCCAGCAAGGATAACGACATCCGACTTTTTAGCATTAGTCAAGAGCTGTTGTAGATCTCGGTAGAAATCGTCCTTGACCGAGTCGCTACTGCAGTCAGTTGGAGCGTACACAGAGATCACAAACAAGTTGCGTCTCTCTTCGCATTGCCTGTTGATTCTACATGAACCCCGAAGCCGAACTGCACATAGTCGGCTGTTAATCGGGAACCAGTCCAGTAGTGCCGCCTCGGCCTTGCCACTCAGTGCTATACCTACACCAGCCAAACCCGCTGAGCTTGCTTCTGGATCTCCAGAAAGACGCAGGTGATATCTGGCTTCGTGGTCAGTGGGGGATGCCAATGTAAGCACAATGCTGGGATCTTGCAATCGGGTTTCTGAAAGACAGCAGACATCAATGTCTAGGGAATCTAGGGTGCGCGCTAGACCGGCTTGCTGTCCAATCTGCATGAGTGTCCGGACGTTGAAGCACGCCAGACGGAACGAGGATCGGGGACGAAGGAGAGCCATAGGTTGAATTCCTTGATCTGCGGAGTAACCGGAATCGCAGCCAGATTGTTGAACAGATGAATCGGGTAACCGAAAGTGAGGATTGTTAGCAAACAAACAATTGGCGTGTGATGGAGTAGCGTGAAAGTGAGTAGCAGGAACAGTAGCTGATGAGCGCATTATAGTACAGTCCATGGTTTTGTGAGAGGGCGTGATACTACCCGGTTGCCCAAGCCGAAGTAGGGAGTTGACTTAGGGGACTCCACCCCGAGCCTTTGGCTAAATAACCTACCCGCAAGGCAGCGGGGCGAATTTAGGGAATTGCGCCCATTGGGAGGCGTTGACTGAATGATCAGCTCATGCGCCTTTGTTTGGTAGATTACCAAACAGGGGCCCAATACTCCCCATGAAGTCAGCACAATTGCTGGAATACAATGCCCTACGGAGGTGGAACATTGTCGCCGAACACTTTGCTGGAACGGGGTACACCCGAACCACCCAGCTGGCACCACGGGGAGGTAGTTCGGCAAGCCAGCCGGCGAAAAGAGGAAATTAAGTTTATGCCCTTGTTCCCCAGCATCAAATAGTAAAGAAACAATCCGCTTCAGAAACGCTTGGTCTTCCAATATTATTTTATTCGATGGTTCTTTATTAGATTCAGAGGCGTTTACGATGATCAGACAACGTTCCCTCTCGGGAAATCGGCTTCATCATCATCATCGACGTTAGCTAGAGGTGGGGAACACCTCAGCTACTGTGCCGCAATACACAGAAAAAAGAGAAAAATGCAACTGGTGCAAGCCGGCTGAGCTACCGGTAACGGATGGGCATCGTTCCGGTAGGCTACCAGCCGGCTACTGTTCATCAAAAAAATACTATGCGAAATTATATAAAGCTAAATATTGAGATCGTGCATGGAGGGGGAGGCTAAGAGGGATGGGGTTGGACAAAGAAACTCACAGCACGAACGCCACTGAGGTCGGCTCCTTGCCATATCAGCAAGTGTGTCCAACCAAACGTGTTCATCGTTTTTCGGACCTCAACCAGGGAGCCGAGACGTTCCAACCGAGGCCAGCTCAGAAGTTAGGGCCTTCATTCCTCTCGACCAAGTCATCGCTTGGCCACCCCTCCTCTTCTTCCATCCACCCCCGGCGCGCAAACAACGCACGTCGCGGGAGTCGGTGGGCTGGCATGCGTAGCACGTGGCCGAGCCATCGGAATGACGGTGCTGAGCGGTTCATTTACTTTTCCTGTGCCGTAAACAAGGCGTCGAACACGCTCGTTGTTCACGCGGTGTTCACACCAGATGTGAGCTAAATTGCGAGGACGGAAAGCGGAGACGATGTTGATCCCTGGCTAACTTTCGTCGAGCAGTAAGGAGATCATCCGTTTTAGAAACTTAATCATCCAGAATCCTTTCAGCTGGAGTGGTTTTTGACGACTCAGGAGGATTTATGGTGATTAGACAACGGCCACGAGAGGCTGATTTGTTGTTATCAGGGAACTGCGGGTTGTGGGGTGGATTCTTCTTAGGTAGTTTTTCCAACTGACCAGCGCTATCCAGAATTAGCTTCAACTGCGATTGTGACGACAATGGTTTGTGTTTCATCTTGACATCCGTCTTGCCCTTAATTTCAGTCAATGGTACTAGCGAGGGCAGTGGTGCATATTACTTCGCTACGGATGCATAAGTCTTGGTAGTTGGGGCTTCACAGTGGTCAACAGCCGTCGGCGTTGCAGAAATTGAGGAGCATTGCGTCCGGTCTCTCTTACCAGTGGGCGTAACCGGACCAGAAGCAGATGACGAGAAGCATGGGGATGTAAAGGAGGCAGTATTGCTGATTGCCTTGATTTGAGCAGAAGTGAAAAGCGGGTTCAACACAGGCAGTCCATCAAGCGGTGCAGTATCGGTACCTGCCATTTTTGCTGGAGTCCGACAGGCCAGGATATACTTGTCGTTGGGGGGCCGCGGAGGGTCCTCCTTCATTGGTTCATTGGTTGGTAGAGAGAAAAAGGAAGTTCCTTTGTAAGCTCCGTCAACTCCCGAACGTTACGAGGGTTGTTGGGATCATTGCGGAACAAGGTTCAGCAGATCGCTATGGTTGTATTGTGGGCAGCAGAATCCCTGCGCACTCAGAGAGTGGGTATCCAACAGTCGTTTGAAACATTCCTCTGTCTCCGCATCGACGACAGCCTCTGGCAAGTTGTTCCGGTCATTCACTACCCGGGTGGATAGGGCCAGATCGGAGCGCACACGGAGTCGCCCCGGTTTGAAAACTTTCCACCGGTGGCCTCGAGTTGCACACCTTTTGTTCAGACGAAAGAACGAGTGCAGCTCACTCCCCAGCTCACCTCGTAGAATACGCCGAGTGAATATCATATCACCGCGGCGACGACGATAATCCAGAGGAACAGGTTCAACCGTTGAAGCCGTAGGAGGTAAGATAAGTCCCGCAACTCTGGAACGGATTTGGATCCACGCCGTTGAACCTTCTCGATCATGTCACGTTCGGACTTTGTGAGAGGATACGCAGCAGGCAATCCGTACTCGAGAACTGGGCGCACATGCGAAGCAAACAGTAGTCTGAAGAGTGCTGGGGTCAGGCGTGAAAAGGCTCTCCGTATAGCGTGAAGTATTCTGTAGGCGGATGCGACCCTCTTCCGGGTGTCCTCGATTGATTTGAGATCAGGACACAATCACCCCGAGATCCCTCTCTTGGTTGACATTTCTGAGCAAGAAACCCCCGATATGGTAAGCCCCAAAAGGCTCAGGAGCACCGATTGGAAGGACAGCGCATTTGTCACGGTTAATGGGCAACTGCCACTTTAGTGACCAATCGTGGAGCAGATCGAGTGTCGCTTGAAGTCTGTCTGCATCTTCCAGACTGGATACCTCAATCCACAGCTTCAGATCATCCGCGTAGATTAAGCAGTCGGTCTGCAGTTCGGATGGCAGGTCGTTGATAAAGATATTGAAGAGTTCGGGGCCGAGTACAGAACCCTGGGGGACCCCACTGGTCATGAGAACTTGATCAGAAAGCGCTTCGTTAACTTTAACCTGCATGAAGCGACCGTCCAGGAAATCGGAGACCCAAGAAAGAAAATTGCCAGTGACGCCGATTCCCCGGAGTTTGAAGAGGAGCCGCTCATGCGGGACCTTGTCAAAAGCCTTACTGAAATCAACAAACACAGCATCCAGACGCTTACCGGCATCTAAGGATCTTGCCCATTTTCCCTAGCCACCAGCAAATTTGTGGCGCATGAACGCGCCCTTCGGAAACCATGTTGGGCATGAGAGAGGAACTCCAACTCATCGAGATGAAGGCGAAGGGCCCGTTTCAGAATCCGTTCCATGACTTTGCACAAAATCGAAGTCAGACAGATGGGACGATAGCTGGCTGGATTCTGTCGGTTCCCTCCTTTGTAAATAGGTTTAACGATTCCCACCTTCCAAGCAGTTGGAAGCCGCCCGACCTCAAAGGAACGACGGAAGATTTGACAGACAGGAGCGGCAATGTGCCCAGCCACGGTCTTAAGGAACAATGGGTGTAAACCATCAGGACCAGGCGAGGAATACGGGTCTAGGTCAAGAAGAAGTTTCATTACAACGTCAGTGTTAACATTCACGTGCTCCAACAGGGAAGGAGGAGTGGGTGCAACGCTATCTGGGAGTGGCGTTTCGGTCGAGTAGACAGAGGAATATTGCTGGGCCAAAAGGCTAGCTTTCTCAACGTCTTCGTAAACTAGGTCCAAATGCTCACAGGGAGACAAGGCAGGGACACCACTGCCAGCTTTGGTGCTTCGTTTGAGGTATGAGAAGAGCGCCTTGGAGTTTGTACTAGAAAGTGCAGCTAATGACAGCTCGTATTTTTGGCGTTTCTCGCGTTTTTTCATGTTGCAAGCATTCCTGACCGTTTTGTAGTAGCAGTAGTCAAGCTCAAATCGCGTAATTCTGAAACGATCCCATAGTTTACGCCTTCTTTTCATCATTGATCTCAATTCGTGATCGATCCATGGAGGGCCTTTGGAGAAGGGTCTTCTTTTGGAGAAGGGGATGACCTGTTCAATGAGTAACGTCAGCTTGGAGTACAAGTGATTCCACGCTTCGTCAACATTGAGGTGTTCAGGGATACTCCAATCGACAACGCTTGCGGCCGTTTTCAGACGAAGTGTATCGGCACGCCAGAAATTCCGACGGTCGGCACGTTGGCTGTGAACAGCGAAGCGACGTGTCCACTGGAATGAGACAGTACAGTGATCACTGCTGCCAATGGGCTGTAGAACTGAAAGGTTCGTGATGTCTGACTGTGCTGGGGAGAGCACGAGATCCAGGATATGCGGCGTCTGATCTGGAGGAATACGAGTTGGTGTAGTGACATGTTGGAGCAAATTACAATGAAGAAGTAAGTTGGTCTCGAAGAACTCTGTAAGTCGGTCACAAAGAAGCAGGTTCCAGTCAACAGAAGGAGCATTGAAATCCCCAACGATAAGACAATCCTTTCGTGCACCATGCCTCCTGATCGAGTCCATCAAGCGGGCTCCGGATCCTGAAGGCGCTCTGTAGACGACACCAAATGTGAGAGAACTCCGTCCATCATGAACACGACACCAGAGGGCATCAAACTCATCGTCGTTGTCACTGATCGCTTCAACTACGTGTACTTTGATATCAGTCTTCCAATAGACCATTACGCCACCGCCGGACCTCCCTCCTTGTCGATCGGATCGGGAGAGGTGGTAACCGGGGATAGACACCTCTGAATCCGTGATGTCTGTGAATAGCCAGGTTTCAGTGAAGGCCATCAGGTCTGGACGGGTCTCTAAGGCAATCAACTGAATCTCATCCAATTTATTCCTTAGACTGCGCACATTGGCGGTTAACACGCGTAGTCCATTTGTGTGCTTTATTGTCCCGGGATGAGGAGAATGGGTCTCCAACGGGCTCTCAGGGTCTTCCGAACCACGCAAAAATCCACGATATGGAGGTCAGTTTCACCATTTCCTCGGCGTGTTCGTAGCTCCTCAACAGCCTTTTCATTTTTATCCGATCCTCTGGAGAAAGATCACGTAGTACGTAATACGGCTCACCTTTGAGACGCGAGGTCCGTCGCAGAATACGTCGGCATTCCTCTTCCGTTTGGCACACGACTTTGAGGGGGCGAACTTTGGGTGGATCCTCTTGCTTCCTGCCGAGCCGGAATGCAGAGACGATGTTAATTCCCTGTTCGCCTTCATCAAATAACAAAGAGACCAACCGCTCGAGAAGTATTTGGTCATCCAAAATTCTTTCCGCTGGGGTGGCTTTGTTCGATTCGACTGCGTTCATAATGATGAGGCAACGGTCCCGAGAAGGTGGAGTGCGCTCAGGGATTTGCGGTCTGCGAGAGGACGGATTATCTTTGATCACTTTCTCTAGCTCAGAAAGTCTATTGAGAACTAGCTTCATTTGCGACTGAGATGCTGAGAGCTTAGAATTGGGTTTATCCCCGGATTTGGGATTAAACTTAGCGGCATTGGTGGCTGGGCTTTGACTGATTAAGGTTGAGGTCACATTTCCCTTCACTAGGGAAGAGTTATCCCAGGTGTTGGGTTTCGTCTTGGGCTTAGAGACCAGCTTCCTTGAGGCTATGCTTTCAGCTGGGCACAGGCTGGTTGTTGTTGGAGCGGTGGCGCTCGCCACGACAGCATAGGTCTTGGGCTTATTTTCCGGTCGACACATCATCTTACTGGAAGGTAATGACTCGGCCGACGTAGCGGAGAGAGTGCGGCTTCGGTTTGGTTTGGGTGTAGCAGACCCAGATGCAGGTAGGGAAATGGATGATGCGGGTACATTAACATTGGAACATTGTATTTAATGAGAATAAAAGCTCGAGCTTTACATGACCCATAGGGGAAAAAGAGTTGGGTCGGGTCTAATGAAAGGCCAAGCAACCTTATAGCGGGTTGGACTCGCGTGTTAGCCGTAGCTTCATCGGGCTTATGCGGCATTTAAACAGAATGCACGCCGGCTCAAAGCGTGACATCCCAACAAGCCCGCCGAAACGGCTTTGGAAAGAAATTAGGTAGAAGAAAAAAAGAAAGAAATTCCATCCAGTAGAAGGTAGTTATATTAGGGAATATCGCGGTGTAGCTCGGCCAGATGACAGTCCAAGCGGGTCTTAAAGTCCACCATAGTGGGTGCCAAGACTACATCGGCAGGCAGAGCATTCCACGGTCGACAGATTCGCAAAGCGAAGTAATGTCGTCTGCAGTTCAGCCGACTGTGCTGATGTGTGAGCCTCAGTGGGTGGCCACGTAGGTGGGAGCCCGATTGGTGTATTGTGAGTAGGTGGCGACAGGGATGTCCAGGGTTGGATAAGATCATGAATACAAGGATCAGGTCGCGCCGTAGACGTCGGTACTTAAGCGAGTAGAGGCCCAGGCAATGAAGTCGTTGTGGATAATCTAGGTGCTTGAGACCTAGGACCAGTTTGGTTGCTCGATGTTGTGGGGCTTCGAGTATGCGTTGGTCTTACAAAAGCCAAGGACTCCAAGCCTGAATAGCGAACTCCAAGTGCGGTCGAAGAAAAGCATTGAGGAGGAGGCGGAAATTGCTGGGGTTAATTTGACCGAAGGCTCGTTTCAGCAGTCCCACCATGCGGTTAGCTTTACTTTACTTTACTTTACTGTCATGATAGCGAGAAAGATGTTGAACATCTATGTAGCTATATCTCAATGTAGGACATGTCCCACTGACACAGTGTTACCTGTAGTAGTGAGCTAGCCCAGGTGAAAACTCTAAGAAAGTAAAATATTTACAAGCATAGAAAAAATCTCCATGTACTTACGATATATTCTTGGATGAACCACATGGAGTCCTTCACCAGCTCCGCCGCCTATTACGGATGGGCATCGTTTCGGAAGCTGCAGTTGGTGGATTAACGGGCTCCATGGGTTATAATCATTGAACGATTCCTTCGTCAGTTTCCTGTGAAGGCTTCGTCGAATCTGGCATCCGCAAAGTGCGCGTCCAGGAATCGTTTGAATTCCGACACCGAGTTCGCTTCTACTATCCGCAAGGGCAAACGGTTCCACATGTTCACCACTCGCCGCTCAAGACACAAGGGATGAGCTACCCACTTGAGGTCAGGGACTACCAGTTTGTACTGGTGACCTCGTGTGCTGCTTGACGCACGGACATGGAGCAGTGGCCTCAGCATCGGATAAGCACCCAGATGCAATACACGATGGGTCATGATGAGGTCCACTCGCACGCGGCGGTAGGCTAGAGTATACAGACCCAATTGTCTGCATCTTTCTTCATACGGCACACCCTGAAGACCGGGAATGAGCCGTGTGGCTATGTGTTGTACTCTTTCGAGCTTGTGTATCTCGCCTTTCGTCAACGGACAGTAGGCGGGTGAGCCGTATTCTAGCACCGGTCGTACAATGGATGTGAAGAGACGAGTGGCAATCTCTTTCGACCAGGTGCAGAAGCTACGTTTCAGCGCCCACAGCGAACGCAATGCTGTGCGATACATATTGTCCGTGTTGTCCAGTGACTTCATGTCGTAACGTTGTATAACGCCAAGGTCTCTGACGCAATGCGTCGGGTGTAGAACTTGGCCGTCGAGAGTGTACGATCGGCCCGCTCCACCTTTACCGAGGCACAGAAGTAGCGATTTTGCCGAGTTGATAGGCAAACTTACTTCGGCGGACCCCATGGAGAGGCGGTCGAGGTCCTGCTGAAGTATGTCAAAGTCGTCCGACGTATGGATCACCCTCCATAGCTTCAGGTCATCCGCGAACAAGGCACACGGCGACCGAAGGAGATTGGGCACGTCGTTGATGTGAATCAGGAAGAGAATGGGGCCAAGCACCGTCCCCTGAGGAACGCCGCTCGTCGACGGGTACCAGTCGGTCAGGTGGCTGTCGACTTGCACCCTCCACTTCCGTCCAACTAAGAAGTCACGGATCCATTGGTGCAGCGAGCCTCCGACTCCGCACTCCCTCAGTTTCTGAAGGAGGATCTCGTGATTCACTCTGTCGAAGGCCTTACTGAAATCGACGTATACCACGTCGACTGACTTACGTTGGTTTACTGCTTGCAACCCTTCATGCCATGTTAGCAGCAGGTTAGTGATGCACGAGTGGCCTCTCACGAAACCATGCTGTGCAGGCGTCAGGAGAGAGTTGGTCTCCAGTAGCTGGAGCAGTCTCTTCTTCACAATCTTCTCCAGAACTTTCGACAATACTGCGGTCAAACAAATAGGGCGGTAATTCTCCACTTTGCGTGTGTCACCGCCTTTTGGAATCGGTTTGACAACGGCGCATTTCCAGTCACAAGGCACGCAGCCTATGGACAGGGATCGGTTGAACAGGTCGGTTACAGCAGGTGAGATCACAGCTGACAAGGACTTGAGGATCAGCGGATGGAGACCATCCGGTCCAGCTGGCTTCGTGCTGTCTAGGCAGCTGACTAGCCCATGTACCTCCGCGACGTCGCAGATCAAGTCGGTTAGCTCAGTCGGTGCGGCGACGGCAGAGCTTGGCGCGCAGGTTTGGTTAGTTGCGAATACAGAAGCGAAGTGCGCCGCTAATGCGGACGCACGCTCGGTGCTTGAACTTAGTGGTTGTCCGTCCGAACCCACTAGCACCGGCACATCACCTGCAGACTTCAGGCGTCGCTTCACGTACGCAAATATGCGCTTCGGGGCAGTTTTAGCTGAGCAAGCAAGCTGCTCCTCAAACTGACGGCGTTTTCGCGTCTTTGTGCTGTTGCACAAGTTTCGTTGTCGCTTGTATACCTCATAGTCATCGGCAGAGCCAGACAGGAGGAACGCATTCCATAGTCGACGCCGTTGTCGAGACAGTCGGTTATACTCTTTGTCAAACCAATGGGGTTTCATTGGTCCAACTTTCCGAGTCTTGAGGGGTACAAATTGCGCACACAATGAGTGCACTGCCCCTTTAATGTTTGCCCAGCAAGTTTCAACGGATGAATCCTGTGGCATAGACCAATCAAGCTGATTGGCAGCTAGAATGAGGCCATCGAAGTCAGCTTTCCAATAGTTGTATGTTGGCGCCACTGGACGCACACATGGAAGCTGCAGGTCTATAGTGGCCATAATTGTCGAGTGATCACTGGCCGCCATGGGCTCAAGAACTTCTATGTCATGCACTGTTTGTTCGCAGCTGGTTAGCAGCAGGTCCAGGCATGATGGCATTGAGCGCGGGGTTATGCGGGTGGGTTGCGTGATGTGCTGCACCGTTCCGGTTTCCAGTACCAGTTCGGCGAATCTTGTCTCCACTTCATTATGGCCAGGGAGAAGCTGAACTTCAGGCCATAAGATTCGAGGAAGGTTAAAGTCGCCAGTGAGCAGGAACTGCGGGCGACTCATTTGGTTTTGGACGTGTGTGAGCCAATCCAATCCGTTACTCAGTGGGCTACGATATGCCACACCCACAAGCAGTTCGCCGCGTCGTAGGTGGATCGAACACCACAGCTGCTCACATAGACCGTCAATCCTTCGGTAGGTGCTCACGAGTCTCCCGCACAGGGTAGACCGGAGGTAAAGTAGGACGCCACCGCGGCTATTCGACTGTCGACCACAGCGGAAGCACGAATAGTCCGTGATCGCAATTTCTTCGCTTGTCACTTCAGATGTCAACCACGTCTCAGCCAAACCAACCACATCTGGCCGACGTGAAGCAATGAAGCGGACCAGATCATCGTGCTTGTTCATTAAGCTGCATACATTAATGAACGCTACACGCAATCCGCGGTAGGAACCGCTGGGCGAGCTTGAAGCGTCATTGCTCTGTTTACCCGGATTCGGGGTATCCGGGCAACTGTGCGAAAATTTACGATACGTAGGTTAGTTTCACCGGCGTCCGTGCGTCGTTTCAGTTCGATCACGGCAGACTTCAGCTGCTCTCGTTCTGCGGGATCAAGGTCTGGCCGGACATGAATTTTCATCCCCTTTAGGCGACCGAGGCGGGACAGTACTAACCTTGGGGCAGTTTCGTCGGTGAACGCGATGCGCAGAGGCCGACACTTGCCATCAACTTGTTTCCCCAGACGAGTGACTTGTTTCACTCGTAACCCGGGTTCGCCAACATCCAGTAGTTTGTCGGTTAGAGACTGCAAGAATTGCACATAATGGTCATAGCGTACCTGGGGACTGGGATCAGTCGACTCAGGTGCGTGGAAAATCATGACGTTGCATAGCCGTCCCCGTGGTGACTTGCTATCGCTTGGCTTCACCGGTTTCGGTAAGGCCGGTTTCTCGGCTAGCAATTTCTCAACTCGTGTTACCTTGTTTAGCATAGACTTTAGTTGTGACACTGTAGACGGTGATTTCGATTTGTTGTTGTTTACCGCCTTACAACTTTTCTTTTTAGGGGCCTGGACCCAGCCGGGTGGTTTTGCGGCGCCAGCGCTGGCCACGGCTGCGTAGGTCGCAGTTGCAGTGCCGACAGACGGCTTTTTTCGGTTGTCTTGTGAACTATGCATTGGTGTGTCCGCTGATGAAGTGGAGGAGGAGCGGCTTCGATTGCGCACAGTATGGATGCATGGAGGAGTCACCGGCGGTAGTACGGGCGTCACCAATGCGGCGTTATTATCTGTCTTTTTCGCCAAAGTCAGATTCGCCAGAAGGGACTTATCGTTAACAATAAGTCGGCATTTGTCACAGTGGAATGTTAGCGCGGAAGATGCCGTTCTTTTCAGGCATTCATAAAGATCGTGCTCAATGCCGCTGCACGTTGTGTGGGCCCATCCTTCGCACAGACCGCACTGCAGCGCTTTAGACCGAGAAGTGACATTTCTGCTGCAGCTCAGGCACTTAGATGCTGCTGCTGCTCTCGTTTTGTCGAGAGTAGCGTCCAAAGTGCTAGACGCACGGGAGGTCGCAGCTCGCTGGACCTTGCTCGTCATGCTTGATGTCTTGTGGATAGGTGTCGCTATCCAAATCACCTTGGATGTGTGAAGGAATTTGACAGACGTCAAATTCTATTACCGATGTGCGTTGAAACACCGGTATTCAAGCGTATTTCACTTGTAAGACAAACGTATAGCAAGAATGGGAACGAGCCACCGGACGTTGTTATCCGCAGCAGCAGCAGCAGCTGCCTTCCGGCAGGAGGCGGATACGGAAAGACTTATCTGGGTAATGATACCCAAGTCTCTTTCGGCCTAAGAGATCTGGAGAGTAGACGCTCCCAGGTAATATATAGGATAAAAAGCGGAAGGGCGAGTAGAAAGGACGCGACATTTCGAAGCGTTAAATGGAAGGTTGTTTTCTAGGGACCACTGATGTAGAAGGTCGAGGTCCGTCTGAAGTGCGTCAGCATCGTCCGGAAGGTAAATTGTGCGCCACAGTTTCGCATCATCCGCGTATAGCAGCAGTGAAGACTCCACTTGCGGTGTGACGTCTTCAATGAAGGCTAGGAAGAGGTGCGGTCCAAGAACAGAACCCTGTGGAACTCCACTTGTGGCAAGGATGCGGAAAGACAACGCTCCGTCGACGCGTACTTGGAAGGTACGGTTTTAAAGGTAGTTCCGGATCCAGTGCATCAAGGCCCCTGAAACGCCGTAAGAAAACTGTTTCTGCAGTAGAATCTTGTGGTCGACCTTGTCGAAGGCTTTGGTTAAATCCAAGAATATAACATGCATTTCTAGGCCAGAGTCGGCAACGGTCGTCCAGCTGTTCCTGGCAAGTAGCAGGTTACTAAGGCATGACCGTTGACACCGGAAACCGTGCTGACAATCAGAGAGCAGTTTCTGGGCCTGCATATTGTACATGGCTAGGGTGACAGGGCTGCATATACCGAAAGGAGGATGGTTAGCCAGAAGGCGTTTGTCATTCACTATTACTTGACATGAGTCACAATGGGAGTTCACGACCTCAGATGCCGTGCGCACTGCACTTCAACGCTCGTTGAAAACATTCATATACGGCGTCATCGATGTTACAGCACGAAGTGTGCAGCCACCGTTTGCACAGATCGCATTGCACACCCTTCGAGCGTGAGGTGACGCGTTTGCTACGATGTATGCACTTGGATGTCATAGTGGTTTGTCGTATTGATAATGAAATCTGAAAAATGAGCTAAACCTCGACGGGGTATCGTTATCCGCAGACCAACAGTATTCTGACTTTTCACAGAGTGTAGACATGAGGGACTTGGACTGATTGGAGGTAGGGCATTCGAACGCATTCGAAACGCGCCTGAGGCTCAGTGCAGCGCAATCTACATCACAAATAAATACGACGACTGAGGAAGTAATCCTTTGCAGTGAATGCTACAGATCTGGTCTGATGTTGCATCATGTAATGTGCAGCCACCCCGTCGAAGAAGGAACACTGAACAGCCTTTGACCAAAAGGTGACAGCTTTACAATAATCCATGCACTTATTAAGCCTTGTATACCTTATTCCGCAAATTCGTAATGGATTTTCAAGTCGATACGGAAACACAAGTGTGCGCGCTAGCCGCAGTCCGAGACTGAATTCATATAGGTTCATAGATTCATAGGATTGTAGAGAGCAGAAGGAGAAATCCTTTGTCAGCTCCATCGTTTCCCGATCATTGTGTGGAGGCCGTGTTCC
>CALYDF020000094.1:0-18824 GCA_944474145.2 Dicrocoelium dendriticum
CAGCTATCCGCCAAATAATGTCCTGGAACAGATTTGCCAATATCAGATTTCTCAAATGGAAAACAACTAGAAGCTTTACGCAACTGAATAGTGTGCAAAGGATAGATCAGTTTGCACCCCTTCCAACTGCATATTTATATAATTCGTCGCCGTAAAAGAAGAGCCGCGCGTACATGAAGGCAGCTTATCAAAGTTTGGCTGTCATTGTCTAACGCAATAGCAGTGTACTCCGTCTTATATTTAGGTCTAAATATTAGAGCACACTTACAGCACTGAATGTGCTGCATTTATGGATATCTACGTAGGAGCACTTGCCAAAAAATAGGAAATATTAGGTTTAGTATCGCATTGTTACGGGAATAGGCGACTGGCTGCTAGTCTTTATGAATTCAGCATGCGCCTTTCTGATCACCGTGGAATAGTCGGCTGTTGGAACATTTAGCATAGCTCTTTGCCATCCCTGAACTACACGACCGGCGATTTGATCCGTGGTTAGGATTTTCAGGTTGAGAAAGCCCGTGCCTGAAGCAGAAATCGGCGCATAGTCTTTGGCAGCTATTGTAACGATCATAAGACAATTAGAAATTTGTTGATTATAAAAGGGCTTTTGCTAAATACGCGAAAAATTTGACAGTACAATCAACAAAGACAATGATGGGCGCCATCGATACGAAGACCATGGATGACTTAAAAACATGAGTACAAAGGACTTCTGATGTGACAGGCAATATTTCGTGCTTGTTCTATCTTGGAATGGTAATTTCTTCGGAACGCCTGCTGGCAAAAATGCTATGTCCTCCAACAGCCATGACGAATCTGTTGACGTGGGACAACTACCTTAGTAATTTAGTGTCATGATAGCGGTTGCAAGAGCAACTATTCGAAGCAAGGATTGGATCGATTGAAGCGTAATGTCTGTCAACATAGAGACATTTCTCCCATCAAAAGGTAGCGCTGGCCGTTGTTTAATATTCGTATTTATGCTTTAATAAACTGCCAGATTTTTATAAAGAAATTTGCGTGAAGATGCTCAAGCTCAGCCAGACATATATCCTCCGTATAAGCTGATGTACCAGTCAACTTGCAGCTGTAGCTAGCAGTTGTGAAATGTCAGAAAAATCCTTTAACCTCCAGCAGTCAAAGACATGTTGGAGATTTTAAGAGAATATCCAGCACTGTACGTCATTTTGCATCAATGCCATGACAAATAAGTTGACTCCCTGTGCAAGGAGTCCAGTCGGTGTAGCCTGTGATATGTCAACACATAGAGCTTGCACTGCAGACTACTGTGACCGAAAGGATAAGGGATCGTCAAAAGCAACCATCTGCTGACGTCACCTCAGCAATATCGCTGGATTGCCACCTATCCTTACTAGTGCAAGTTACTTCACGACCAGATCTTTCCTATTCAGGATGGCTGTTTATACTCCTCTTTTCACGTAGATGGTTAAATCTTCGGGCGTGGTTAAGGTCTAGGATTGTCTGCCCAGTCTCTTAATTCTTGATTCACTTAGGCGTCCGAGACGGTATCGACCTAGGCTCTGCACACCAAACACCCCGTTTCCCTCATCCTGAGACTTGACATGCAAAATGGCTTTCCATTTAGCCGCCGTAGTCCCGGAACGATTCTTTCCTTATGACCATCATTACTGTTTTTTCCAACATACCTTCGCGGCCTAGCCTCATCTGGCTGACTTCATCGTTTTCGTGTGAACGGTGTATGTTTTCCCATCTTCCTCGGAATTCTGAGATCTAAATTATCTAGGCTCTGCCAGCGTAGCGCTCTGTAACTCTCACAGCAAGAATATTAATGGTCAAGCTTCATCCTTGTTATTATACACCCTCTATTTCTTAACATTCCTAATTTGCCGACGCTCCCTGTTAGTACATTGTCTTAAATAATACGGCTTTATAAGCCGAATGTCTAACCTGTTCTCAGTAACCAACTTCTTTCCTACCACGGTGACCCTAATGATCACGGATCGGCAGACCCAACTGTCAGTTCACATCACCACAAAAACATCTTTGACTTTTCAACTTCTCCTCATTAGAGCATTTTCGTTTTCGCACTGTTTGTATTCCTTTTATTTGGACTAGTCACTCGTAAGGCATGGAGGCACTCTAGCGTCTTCTTACCAGTCATCTGCATCATCAACACTTCCAGATAACCGAGACATTAACGACCTGAGCTCTGAGGTCTCAACACACTTCTTCTCGACCTCAGACCTTTGCTCGTTATGCTAACTGACATTTTATATGACCACTTTCTTCCCATATTGCTTCTTTTCTGAGAATACTCATTACTTATATTCCCAAATTTTTAGCGGCCTAGCTTCACCTTTCGGACGTGTCTATAAGTTTGCCTGCTTTCTGCAATCTTTTGGACTTTGAGACCTACATGATATTGGCTTTCCCGACGCAAAGCTCAATTACCATCAACTCACGAGTATTTCTGGTCGTGCTTCATCCTTATTGTTACATCACTTTCCACCTTAACATGTCTATTCCGCCGAAGCTCTCTGTTAGACTTCCGACATTAGTAATACAGCGTTCTCTCTATAAGCTGACATTATATCCCCGTCTCAATGCTCTTTCTTCCGACTACCGGGACCCTAAGAATAGGGAATAGGCGGACCTAACGGCCTTTCCACGTCACCCCGAAAACATCGCGAACTTTTTTTCTTCTCTTTAATGGAGCATTTTGCTGCTTGACACCCAACTTTCCTTTATGCGCTCTCCTTTAGCATTTCTTCTCAACTGGACGGATAAATCGTCAGGCCTGAGGTTACGCTTGCGTCCCCTTACCATTATCTTGCTATTTGACTGCTTCCAGTTTTCTGAGACTTTAACGACTTGGGCTCTGATGTCCCAACACTCGACTTTCCGAGCTGAGAGCTTTGTTCCGCTGGCTAACTGCGTTTTCTTATAGACACTTTCGTCACATACTGCTTCTTTTCTGATGTCAAGCATTACTTTTGTTTTACCTTTAGTCGGATGCCTAGCTTTATCTTGCTGACGTATGCGTTTTTGTCTCAACGGTCTGCTGCTTTCTGACCTCCCTCGGACTTCTTAGATCTACATCCTCTTGGCATTGTCAACACAAAGCTGTTATACTGACCACAAGAACATTGCTGGTCATGATTCATTCTTATTTGTATATACACTTTATTCCTTTAGGTCTAGTCTGCCGACACTTGCTGTTAGTACTTAGACCTAAATAATACGGCTTTCTCTCTAAAAGTAGACATTCTAATCTCGTCTCAGTGCTCACCTTCTTTCTGAATACTGTGAAACTAATTATCAGGGATTGGCAGACATAAAGTCTGTTAACATTACCTCGAGCTTAGCGTTGGCTTTTCAACTTCTCCTAAATAGAACCTTTCACTTTTCCCAATCAGTTTGCAATTCTTCTTCAACTGGTTAGATTATTATTGGGGCCTGGCTCTAATCTTGCGCTGTCCGTACCGTCTCCTGCTTTCTGACTAGTTCCAGACATCCGACGCGTTAACGACCTTGGCTCTGAAGTCACAAATTTCTGTTCTTTTTAACCTGTTACCATTGCTTGACACGCAAACTGCCTATTAGTATAGCCACCTTTTACGTACTGCTTTTTTTCCAAGGCGCTGATTAATGTTTTCTTACCATAATTTGGCGGCTTAGCCTCATTATGCTGACTTATCCGATGTCGTCTGAGCGACTGCTTGCTTCCTGACCTCTATCGGATTTCTGAAGTCATCATAATTTTGGCTTGGCCGTCTCAATACCCATTTTCCTCAGCTCAGGATCATTGCCGGTCATGATTCATCCTTCTTATTATTGCTCTTTTCTTCCATAACATATCTATCCTGACGACGCTTTCTGATAGCATTCCGACCTTATTATACGGCTATATCTATTAGCCTACGTTCCAGTCTCTTCTCCATTGTCTCCTTCATTCCGACTACTGAGATCGTACCGACGAATCATCGACAGATAAAAAGTCGATTTACGAAACCTGGAAATCTTTGCAGGTTTCTCCCTTATTTCTCAATGGAGTCTCTCTCTTCCAGACCCATTCTTTCCCATACGCGCTCGGTGTTTGCATTACATTTTTTGTAATTTCACGGATAACTCTTTAGGCCCGGCTCCAATCTAGCCAAATCTGACCAAACTTCTGCTTGCTGTTCCCTTCCAGACATCTAAGACTGTAGCGAGTTAAGCACCGCTGTCGCCACACACTCTGTCCCTCAGCCTGAGAGCTTCGCTCGGAATGTTTCTTTTCTTATGACACTCAGTACTTCATTCCCAACTTACTGTGGCGGCACAGCTTCAGCTTGCCGACCTATATGGTTGTGTATGGATAGTCTCATGTTTTCTGACCTTTTCGGACTTCTGAGACCTAATGATCTAGGCTCCGCCGACGAAATCCCGTTAACCTTCACCGCAAGGGCATTGCTGGCCATGATTGAAGTTATTATCATACCCCCTTTTTCCTTAACATGTTCAAGTTTGTCAATTCTCTCCGTCAGCATTCAGACTTCACTAATACGGTTTTCGCCTTATGAGCTGACATTCTGGTCTCGTCACAATGATCTCGTAACTTCCGAATTCCGAGACCTTAATGATCAGGAACCGGCAGACCCAACGGACTGTGCACATAACCTGGAGATTATCGTTGGCTTTGCTTTTTATTCTCATCCATAGAGCCCCTTTCCCTCACTCTATGTCCGACATATCTGGTTCTGCCTGTACCGTCTCCTGCCTCCCGACCTCTTTCGGATTTCTGAGATCTAAATGCTCCAGTCTGTGCAAATGCAAGGCTCTGTCTCCCCTGCCTCCAGAGCACTGCTGCTCATGCTTCACCGTTAGTATATCCACTTTTACCTTAACACTTCTATTCTGTTGATGCACTGGTAGCATTCCGACGTATAGAATACGGAGTTCACTCTAAGAGCCGATAGCCTCCTTTCATCTCCATGTTCTCTTAATTTCCGACTACTAAGCCCATACTTTTGAACCTTCACCTGGTCCAAAGGTCTGTTCGCTACACCTCGAGAACATAGTACGCTTTTCGGCTTCTCCTTAAAAGTCTCCTCCTTCGCGACCATATTCTTTCAGTTTCGCGTTTTTTGCATTCCTTTATCCATTGGACAGATAGCGCTTGGGGCTTGGCTCTACAATGTCCTCGTCTGACCAGTCTCCTACTTTATGACTGCGATCACACATCCGAGGCGCAAATGTTCTAGGCTTGCATTCTCCATACACCCTGTCCGTCAGCCTGAGAGCCTCCTTTGACAAGCTGACGGGCTTTTTATATAGCCTCTTTCGTCAATCAATTTGTCTTTCCTTATTACCCTTACTACTGTTATTTCCACTTGAATTTGGCGGTCTAGCTTCAACTTGCTGGCCTATCCGTTTTCATCTAAACGGTCTTGCTTTTTGACTTCGCTCGGATATATGAGATCTAAACGATCGAGGCTCTGCCGGCGTACCGCTCTGTGACTCACATATCTAGAGCATTACTGGTCGTGATTTATCTTATTTATGCCATTCCCATTACGAGCTTAACATGCATATTTCTCTTGAATCTCCCTTGTAACACTCTGGCAAGTATATCATTGCTTTCTCTTTATGAGCAGACCTTCTAGACTCATCTCAGTGGTCTACATTCTGACTGCTGAGACCCTTGTTCTACAGGATAATATTACCTGCACCGAACACCGCTGAAGACGTACCTGCGACTCTCCCATGGGCACAGTTTCAATAAAGAACAAAGAAAAAACCCGCATTTCGTAATCATGACACACTAAAGGACCTAGGAAACTGATCAATCCACTACAAGTCACCTGAGTCGTCCGACTTCAACAGCTCCAACCACTTGTACTGGACTCCGAAGGCGACGACACAGTCAAAGGAAACAAACTGGCGTTACGTGACTGCGAATATCCGCGAGGGTAATCTGTCAGATCCAATCTAGCCAATATTATATCAACAACCGGCAGTGTTCCAGGACGTGGTGGGTCTTCGTCTAGCAAGAGTTTTCCTACAAAAAGCCACAAATGTCTGTTTAACAACACTGCGACGTGGCGGATGTGACTGGCCACTCAATAAAGTCACCGCCCCTAACACATTGGCAAGTTGACCGTCACCACCTTTACAAGATCTGTGTATATATCGGCTCCCGTACGAACACGCCTTCATATCTGATTAGTGACATACAATTATTTTTAAGTATTTTTCACCCGTTTCCTCATACTTCACTCACTGACTTACATTGCTTACGGGACCTCATCGGACTAGTTCCTCTTTAACATACCATATAAGTGATCTGATTAATATTTTTACCTCTCACATTCTGTGTACGTAGACTACATACAACATTTGGGCTCTATGGGCCCACACTACTGTCTCCAACTGTACTACTCCCGCTGTTGGTGCTGCTTATTCCGCTATCATGTACAATAATGCAATATGCTGATCATGCCCAAAAGGCGTGTCTCGCTTTATCGAGAACAAAATATTTACCTATTTATTTAATTATTTATAAAAGAATCACCGGCGGATCCAATGGTCTGTTCACAACACCTCGAGCCCATTGTACGCTTTCTCCCTCTCCCCAATAGATACTTTTGCTTCTAGACTTCATTCTTTCTTTTTTGCTCCCTCCGTTTAAATTTTCTTTAATTGGACGGCAAACTTTTCATGCTTGGCTTTAACATATCCTCGACTGAACAGTCGCTTTCTTACTGATTGCTTACAGACGTCCGAGATATAAACGGTTTAGGCTCTGTAGTCCCAAGACTCTGCTTCCCACATCCACTGTACATTGCTCGCCATACAATCTACCTATTCCGGCTCAACTCTCCGCCACCCTTTTCTTTAATTCGGTCACTGGTCATTATTTATTCTTCCTTTTATTAACAAGGGTGACTCGTCACCTGAAAAACGTCTGCGGCTGTTCTACTTTTCCCTAATAGAATCTGTTCTACCGCACCTTTGCTTTCCTTCCTGTGCTTTCTGTTTTATTACGTGTTCATTCGACGTGAACCATTTTTGTCCTCTCTGATTAATTAGATTCCTACCAATTTAAAACTGAGGCGACGCTTCCCTGGCGCTTCTGTATGATATGCTTTCCCATAACCTGCACACCTCGTCCTCCTCTCTCTGGTTCCCACCGATTGGCCATATGCGCATTAAGACCCCTAAAAATCTCCTTGACTCAGCTTCATTTATATTTTGGAACAATCTTTCATTCTGCACTGCTCCATGTTCTGCTTGCTGCTCGTCGTATTTCGTCACATATGATACAGGTGTATATGCGATTTTTAAATAACAACTTCATGTATAGGGGTAAAATAGTTCAGTCATCGCCTCAATTGATCGGCTGTATTCCAGATGCATCCTTTCTTCTCTCAGTGTGCCTGGCAATGTTCGACTCCCATTTTCCATAGTTCGTCACAGCTACGGCGCCAAGCACCCAAGGAATAGTAAATGGTTACGACGGCAATAAAACTCCCATGTTTCCTTTAGTTAGGCATGAGCGGAAGATTATCAACCTTTCTACAACTTACTAACCAAACAAAGCATTCGCTATCTTGCAGGGATATATATTGTTTCCAGCGGTTGAACCATTGGTTTCCGTTTGCCTTACACTATCACTTCCAAATGCCTTTTGACTGGAGAACCTCTTTGACGTCAGACGGCACATTCTCCTGCCGATACAAAGCCTGAACAACTGGTCATTGTGATCGCTTCAGTCCGCTTTGACCGCTCAATTGGCCGAGGTTTCTTATATTCCTAAGCAATTTTACTACATACCCCGTGGATCTGAGATTCTTTCTTTGGAACCATATCCTATCCTTCAAGACTTCAGCAACAAAGTAACATATTTCAAAGCATATCCCTCGGAGACGGCATGTAGTTTTGCGGATGATCAAAATATGATATTCAAAGAGAGTGTTCAGTTCCTGACCTACGGATTGGGCACAGCCATTCGTTCAAAACTGTGCGGGTCCCAGGAACGCATTAGGCACTAGCTTAATGCATCAGGCAGTACAATCATGGGACGCAACTTGACTGCGAACAACCGAGCAAATAAACGTGCAACACGAACATAGCCGGTTACAACTTGCCTATCCATGGATTCGCGGCAGTGTTTCAGGACTTAGTGGGTTTTCGCCTTACAAGCGTTCTCCCTAGAAAAATCAACAAATGTCCGTTTAACAACACTGCAACGTGTCGAATGTGCCTCGACACCAAATAAAGCCACAGCTCATAATTTCACCTTGGCAGGTCAAATAGCGTCACCATTCTAGATAGGTTCGTTAAACTGGAACTTCTACGTCTGCATATACGGTCGTCTCCACTTTCTAGCATTTCACGCATATAATGCCTTCTATTTACTTTCTACGATAGCACCGTTGACTTCTGGGTTAGTTATGCACGAAGTCACTGTATCGTCAAATTTCACTCGAGCGTGCTCTTCTATTATCTACCAATGGATCATTCATGATACTCTATATATTATATGCTTAGTTATGAGTACACCTCATGGCCGACCCATTATGTCCAAACAAATGGGTCCCTAGCTCACGAGGCCAAATTATTGCTTCGCATTTTTACCATTGTACACTTCAAGCCATGAACATATGAACACTTTTCTACTGCCACTGTTACAGTTGCCATAACGTCTGCACAGTTGCACTTACCTGATCACGCCTACGTGGGCGTGCCTCGCATGGTCGAAAATAACATATTTATTTATTTAATAGTATATTTCATGTGTTTATTTAGACACTGTTTCTCACGTTAGTTCAGCTTAAAGATCCATCAGTATGGCACGCCAGAAAATTGAGTTACCACGTATTACGCACAGGAACCTTCAGGAACATTCACGGGATTATCCCGCTGTTCCGTTTCCGACTGAAGTGCAACTTTTATGACAACAAGCAATCAGTCCGTCTTGTCTTGTATCACTAATGATGTTGATTACTGAGGTATTGCTTACCTACCAAACCAGCACGTTAATGAACCCATAAACGGCGATAAGGACGATAGTAATGCAAAGAAAATCATTTACCTACACACACAAATAACCAGGAAATGTGGTTGGAAAGTACATCTAGATTGCAAAAGGCAAAAGCTTGAAATTGAAATGTGCAATGCATCGGGGCTCACAACATCACAACCGGCAGCTATAAGAAATGCAGTAATGGACTCGCGGAAACAGTCAATGATCGCGAAGTATCTCAGACAAGTCATACATATACTGCTTTCGAGCATGCTTTTGCAATACCATAACTCACAACAGGGTTACTGACAAGGATACCACGGGCAGTAGGAGGAACAAAATACAGACAAATTCCGGGTCACTATCGTAGCAAGCACAGGACACTTGATACCAATGGGTGCACACAGCAGACATAACCTAATGAACATTGTTACAATGGGGTGCGACGTTATCAGTCCGCTGACAGATACCGCACAAGTCTTCCGCAACAATTCCCTGAGAACCGCGCATGCGTTTAGCTAGGACTCGGTAACAGGAACTTGTGGTGGCGTTTGATATTGGAACTTCCGATTCACAAAGAGCACTTATACTAGTGAAAATAAATAAATAAAAAAATAAATTTTTATTCTCGACAAGGCGAGGCACACATATATCATGCATGATCACATTTAGCGAAATCAGGGTGATCAAATTGTACAAAAGGACATGTTTGGCATAACAGTGTATGTAAGTATATGGGTGTATATACGTATATATATACGTATATACACCCATATACTTACATACACTGTTATGCCAAACATGTCCTTTTGTACAATTTGATCACCCTGATTTCGCTAAATGTGATCATGCATGATATATGTGTGCCTCGCCTTGTCGAGAATAAAAATTTATTTTTTTATTTATTTATTTTCACTAGTATAAGTGCTCTTTGTGAATCGGAAGTTCCAATATCACACGCCACCACAAGTTCCTGTTACCGAGTCCTAGCTAAACGCATGCGCGGTTTTCAGGGAATTATTGCGGAAGACATGTGCTGTATCTATAATGGGACTGATAACGTCAGACCCCATTGTAACAATGTTCATTAGGTTATGTCTGCTGTGTGCATTCATTGGTATCAAGTGTCCTGTGCTTGCTACGATAGTGCCCTGAAATTTGCCTGTATTTTGTTCCTCCTACTGCCCGTGGTATCCTTGACAGTAATCCTGTTGTGAGTTATGGTATTGCAAAAGCATGCTCGAAAGCAGTATATGTATGACTTGTCTGAGATACTTCGCGATCATTGACTGTTTCCGCGAGTCCATTACTGCATTTCTTATAGCTGCCGGTTGTGATGTTGTGAGCCCCGATGCATTGCACATTTCAATTTCAAGCTTTTGCCTTTTGCAATCTAGATGTACTTTCCAACCACATTTCCTGGTTATTTGTGTGTGTAGGTAAATGATTTTGTTTGCATTACTATCGTACTTATCGCCGTTTATGGGTTTTTTACGTGCAGGTTTGGTAGGTAAGCATACCTCAGTAAGCAACATCATTAATTATACAAGACAAGCCGGACTGATTGCTTGTTGTCATAAAAGTTGCACTTCAGTCGGAAACGGAACAGCGGGATAATCCCGTGAATGTTCCTGAGGGTTCCTGTGCGTATTACATGGTAGCTCGGTCTTCTGGCGTGCCATACTGATGGGTCATTAAGCTAAACTAACGTGGGAAACAGTGTCTAAATAAACACTTGAAATATACTATTAAATAAATAAATATGTTATTTTCGACCATGCGAGGCACGCCCACATAGGCGTGATCAGGTAAGTGCAACTGTGCAGACGTTATGGCAACTGTAACAGTGGCAGTAGAAAAGTGTTCATATGTTCATGGCTTGAAGTGTACAATGGTAAAAATGCGAAGCAATAATTTGGCCTCGTGAGCTAGGGACCCATTTGTTTGGACATAATGGGTCGGCCATGAGGTGTACTCATAACTAAGCATATGATATATAGAGTATCATGAATGATCCATTGGTAGATAATAGAAGAGCACGCTCGAGTGAAATTTGACGATACAGTGACTTCGTGCATAACTAACCCAGAAGTCAACGGTGCTATCGTAGAAAGTAAATAGAAGGCATTATATGCGTGAAATGCTAGAAAGTGGAGACGACCGTATATGCAGACGTAGAAGTTCCAGTTTAACGAACCTATCTAGAATGGTGACGCTATTTGAACTGCCAAGGTGAAATTATGAGCTGTGGCTTTATTTGGTGTCGAGGCACATTCGACACGTTGCAGTGTTGTTAAACGGACATTTGTTGATTTTTCTAGGGAGAACGCTTGTAAGGCGAAAACCCACTACGTCCTGAAACACTGCCGCGAATCCATGGAAAGGCAAGTTGTAACCGGCAACGTTTCTTGTTGCACGTTTATTTGCTTGGTTGTTCGCAGTCAAGCTGCGTCCTATTTTCCTACTGCCTGATGCTTTATGCCAGTGCCTAATGCGTTCCTGGGTCCCGCCCAGGTTTGAACGAATGGCTGTGCGCGATCGGTAGGTCAGGAACTGAACACTCTCTTTGAATATCATATTTTGATCATCCGCAAAACTACATGCCGTCTCCGAGGGATATGCTTTGAAATATGTTACTTTGTTGCTGAAGTCTTGAAGGATAGCATATGGTTCCAAAGCAAGAATCTCAGATCCACGGGGTATGTAGTAAAATTGCTTAGGAATATAAGAAACCTCGGCCAATTGAGCGGTCAAAGCGGACTGAAGCGATCACAATGACCAGTTGTTCAGGCTTTGTATCGGCAGGAGAATGTGCCGTCTGACGTCAAAGAGGTTCTCCAGTCAAAAGGCATTTGGAAGTGATAGTGTAAGGCAAACGGAAACCAATGGTTCAACCGCTGGAAACAATATATATCCCTGCAAGATAGCGAATGCTTTGATTGGTTAGTAAGTTGTAGAAAGGTTGATAATCTTCCGCTCATGCCTAAATAAAGTAAACATGGGAATTTTAGTGCTGTCGCAACGATTTACCATTCCTTGGGCACTTGGCGTCGTAGCTGTGACGAACTAGGGAAAAAGGGCGTCGAACATAGCCAGTCACACTGAGAGCTGAAAGGATGCATCTGGAATACAGCCGATCAATTGAGGCGATGACTGAAATATTTTACCTCTATACATGAAGTTGTTATTTAAAAGTCGCATATACACCTGTATCATATGTGACGAAGTAAGACGAGCAGCAAGCAGAACATGGATCGGTAGAGTATGAAAGATTGTTCCAAAATATAAATGAAGCTGAAGCAAGAAGATTTTAAGGGGTCCTAATGCGCATATGGCAAATCGGTGGGAACCAGAGAGAGGAGGACGAGGTGTGCAGGTTATGGGAAAGCATATCATACAGAAGCGCCAGGGAAGCGTCGCCTCAGTTTTAAATTGGTAGGAATCTAATTAATCAGAGAGGACAAAAATGGTTCACGTCGAATGAACACGTAATAAAACAGAAAGCACAGGAAGGAAAGCAAAGGTGCGGTAGAACAGATTCTATTAAGGAGAAGTAGAAAAGCCGCAGACGTTTTTCAGGTGACGAGTCATCCTTGTTAATAAAAGGAAGAATGAATAATGACCAGTGACCGAATTAAGGAAAGGGTGGCGGAGCGTTGAGCCGGAATAGGTAGATTGTATGGCGAGCAATGTACAGTGGATGTGGGAAGCAGAGTCTTGGGACTACAGAGCCTAAACCGTTTATATCTCGGACGTCTGTAAGCAAACAGTAAGAAAGCGACTGTTCAGTCGAGGATATGTTAAAGCCAAGCATGAAAAGTTTGCCGTCCAATTAAAGAAAATTTAAAACGGAGGGAGCAAAAAAGAAAGAATGAAGTCTAGAAGCAAAAGTATCTATTGGGGAGAGGGAGAAAGCGTACAATGGGCTCGAGGTGTTGTGAACAGACCATTGGATCCGCCGGTGATTCTTTTATAAATAATTAAATAAATAGGTAAATATTTTGTTCTCGATAAAGCGAGACACGCCTTTTGGGCATGATCAGCATATTGCATTATTGTACATGATAGCGGAATAAGCAGCACCAACAGCGGGAGTAGTACAGTTGGAGACAGTAGTGTGGGCCCATAGAGCCCAAATGTTGTATGTAGTCTACGTACACAGAATGTGAGAGGTAAAAATATTAATCAGATCACTTATATGGTATGTTAAAGAGGAACTAGTCCGATGAGGTCCCGTAAGCAATGTAAGTCAGTGAGTGAAGTATGAGGAAACGGGTGAAAAATACTTAAAAATAATTGTATGTCACTAATCAGATATGAAGGCGTGTTCGTGCGGGAGCCGATATATACACAGATCTTGTAAAGGTGGTGACGGTCAACTTGCCAATGTGTTAGGGGCGGTGACTTTATTGAGTGGCCAGTCACATCCGCCACGTCGCAGTGTTGTTAAACAGACATTTGTGGCTTTTTGTAGGAAAACTCTTGCTAGACGAAGACCCACCACGTCCTGGAACACTGCCGGTTGTTGATATAATATTGGCTAGATTGGATCTGACAGATTACCCTCGCGGATATTCGCAGTCACGTAACGCCAGTTTGTTTCCTTTGACTGTGTCGTCGCCTTCGGAGTCCAGTACAAGTGGTTGGAGCTGTTGAAGTCGGACGACTCAGGTGACTTGTAGTGGATTGATCAGTTTCCTAGGTCCTTTAGTGTGTCATGATTACGAAATGCGGGTTTTTTCTTTGTTCTTTATTGAATCTGTGCCCATGGGAGCGTCGCAGGTACGTCTTCAGCGGTGTTCGGTGCAGGTAATATTATCCTGTAGAACAAGGGTCTCAGCAGTCAGAATGTAGACCACTGAGATGAGTCTAGAAGGTCTGCTCATAAAGAGAAAGCAACGATATACTTGCCAGAATGTTACAAGGGAGAGTCGGCAGAAATATGCATGTTAAGCTGGTAAGGGGAATGGCATAAATAAGATAAATCACGACCAGTAATGCTCTAGGGATGTGAGTCACAGAGCGGTAAGCCGGCAGAGACGCGATCGTTTAGATCTCAGATATCCGAGCAAAGTCAAAAAGCAAGACCGTTTAGATGAAAACGGATACGCCAGCAAGTTGAAGCTAGACCGCCAAATTCAAGTGGAAATAACAGTAGTAAAGGTAATAAGGAATGACAAACGGAGTGACGAAAGACGCTATATAAAAAGCCCGTCAGCTTGTCAAAGGAGGCTCTCAGGCTGAGGGACAGGGTGTATGGAGAATGCAAGCCTAGAACATTTGCGCCTCGGATGTGTGATCGCAGTCATAAAGTAGGAGACTGGTCAGACGAGGACATTGTAGAGCCAAGCCCCAAGCGCTATCTGTCCAATGGATAAAGGAATGCAAAAAACGCGAAACTGAAAGAATATGGTCGCGAAGGAGGAGACTTTTAAGGAGAAGCCGAAAAGCGTACTGTGTTCTCGAGGTGTAGCGAACAGACCTTTGGACCAGGTGAAGGTTCAAAAGTATGGGCTTAGTAGTCGAAAATTAAGAGAACATGGAGATGAAAGGAGGCTATCGGCTCTTAGAGTGAACTCCGTATTCTATACGTCGGAATGCTACCAGTGCATCAACAGAATAGAAGTGTTAAGGTAAAAGTGGATATACTAACGGTGAAGCATGAGCAGCAGTGCTCTGGAGGCGGGGGAGACAGAGCCTTGCATTTGCACAGACTGGAGCATTTAGATCTCAGAAGTCCGAAAGAGGTCGGGAGGCAGGAGACGGTACAGGCAGAACCAGATATGTCGGACATAGAGTGAGGGAAAAGGCCTCTATGGATGAGAATAAAAAGCAAAGCCAACGATAATCTCCAGGTTATGTGCACAGTCCGTTGGGTCTGCCGGTTCCTGATCATTAAGGTCTCGGAAGTCGGAAGTTACGAGATCATTGAGACGAGACCAGAATGTCAGCTCATAGGGCGAAAGCCGTATTAGTAAATTCTGAATGCTGACGGAAAGAATTAACAGACCTGGACATGTTAAGGAAAAAGGGGACTTGATAATAAGTTCAATCATGGCCAGCAATGCCCTTGCGGTGAAGGTTAACGGGATTTCGTCGGCGGAGCCTAGATCATTAGGTCTCAGAAGTCCGAAAAGGTCAGAAAACATGAGACTATCCATACACAACCATATAGGTCGGCAAGCTGAAGCTGTGCCGCCACAGTAAGTTGGGAATGAAGTACTGAGTGTCATAAGAAAAGAAACATTCCGAGCGAAGCTCTCAGGCTGAGGGACAGAGTGTGTGGCGACAGCGGTGCTTAAATCGCTACAGTCTCGGATGTCTGGAAGTGAACAGCAAGCAGGAGTTTGGTCAGATATGGCTAGATTGGAGCCGGGCCTAAAGAGTTATCCGTGAAATTACAAAAAAAGGTAATGCAAACATCGAGCGCGTATGGGAAAGAATGGGTCTGGAAGAGAGAGACTCCATTGAGAAATAAGGAAAATCCTGCAAAGATTTCCAGGTTTTGTAAATCGACCTTTTATCTGTCGATGATTCGTCGGTACGATCTCAGTAGTCGGAATGGAGGAGACAATGGAGACGAGACTGGAATATAGGCTAATAGATATAGCCGTATATTAAGGTCGGAATGCTATCAGAAAGCGTCGTCAGAATAGATATGTTATGGAAGAAAAGAGCTATAAAAAGAGGGATGAATCATGACCGGCAATGATCCTTAGTTGAGGAAAATGGGTATTGAGACGACAAAGCCAAGATTATGTAGACTTCAGAAATCCGATAGAGGTCAGGAAGCAAGCGGCCGCTCAGACGAGATCGGATAAGTCAGCATAATGATGCGAAGCCCGCCAAAGTATGGGAAGGAAACATTAATCAGTGCCTTGGAAAAAAAGCAGTACGTAAAAGGTGGCTATACTAATAGGCAGTTTGCGTGCCAAGCAATGGTAACAGGTTAAAAAGAACAGAAATTTGTGACTTCAGAGCCAAGGTCGTTAACGCGTCGGATGTCTGGAACTAGTCAGAAAGCAGGAGACGGTACGGACAGCGCAAGATTAGAGCCAGGCCCCAATAATAATCTAACCAGTTGAAGAAGAATTGCAAACTGATTGGGAAAAGTGAAAGGTTCTATTTAGGAGAAGTTGAAAAGCCAACGCTAAGCTCGAGGTAATGTTAACAGACTTTATGTCTGCCAATCCCTGATAATTAGTTTCACAGTATTCAGAAAGAAGGTGAGCACTGAGACGAGATTAGAATGCCTAATTTTAGAGAGAAAGCCGTATTATTTAGGTCTAAGTACTAACAGCAAGTGTCGGCAGACTAGACCTAAAGGAAAAAAGTGTATATACAAATAAGGATGAATCATGACCAGCAATGTTCTTGTGGTCAGTATAACAGCTTTGTGTCGACAATGCCAAGTGGATGTAGATCTAAGAAGTCCGAGGGAAGTCAGAAAGCAGCAGACCGTTGAGACAAAAACGCGTACGTCAGCAAGCTAAAGCTAGGCATCCGACTAAAGGTAAAACCAAAAGTAATGCTTGACATCAGAAAAGAAGCAGTATATGACGAAAGTGTCTATAAGTAAACCCAGTTAGCCAGCGGAACAAAGCTCTCAGCTCGGAAAGTCGAGCGTTGGGACATCAGAGCCCAAGTCGTTAACGTCTCAGAAAACCGAAAGCAGTCAAATAGCAAGATAATGGTAAGGGGACGCAAGCGTAACCTCAGGCCTGAGGATTTATCCGTCCAGTTGAGAAGAAATGCTAAAGGAGAGCGCATAAAGGAAAGTTGGGTGTCAAGCAGCAAAGTGCTCCATTAAAGAGAAGAAAAAAATTGCAATATTTGCTGGGTGACGTGGAAAGACCGTTAGGTCCGCCTTTTCCCTATTCTTAGGGTCCCGGTAGTCGGAAAAAAGAGCATTGAGACGGGGATATAATGTCAGCTTATAGAGAGAACGCTGTAGTACTAATGTCAGAAGTCTAACAGTGAGCTTCGGCGGAATAGACATGTTAAGGTAGAAAGTGATGTAACAATAAGGATGAAGCACGACCAGAAATACTCGTGAGTTGATGGTAATTGAGCTTTGCGTCGGGAAAGCCAATATCATGTAGGTCTCGAAGTCCGAAAGATTGCAGAAAGCAGGCAAACTTATAGACACGTCCGAAAGTTGAAGCTAGGCCGCTAAAAATTTGGGAATATAATTAATGAATATTCTCAGAAAAGAAGCAATGTGGGAAGAAAGTGGTCATATAAAATGTCAGTTAGCATAACGAGCAAAGGTCTGAGGTCGAGAAGAAGCGTGTTGAGACCTCAGAGCTCACGTCGTTAATGTCTCGGTTATCTGGAAGAGTTGATGATGCAGATAACTGGTAAGAAGACGCTAGAGTGCCTCCATGCCTTACGAGTGACTAGTCCAAATAAAAGGAATATAAACAGTGCGAAAACGAAAATGCTCTAATGAGGAGAATTTGAAAAGTCAAAGATGTTTTTGGGGTGATGTGAACTGACAGTCGGGTCTGCAGATCCGTGATCATTAGGGTCACCGTGGTAGGAAAGAAGTTGGTTACTGAGAACAGGTTAGACATTCGGCTTATAAAGCCGTATTATTCAAGACAATGTACTAACAGAGAGCGTCGGCCAATTAGGCATGTTAAGAACTAGTGGGTATATAATAACAAGGATGAAGCTTGCCCATTAATATTCTTGCTGTGAGTTACAGAGCGCTACGCTGGCAGAGCCTAGATAATTTAGATCTCAGAATTCCGAGGTAGATGGGAAAACATGCACCGTTCACACGAAAACGAGGAAGTCAGCCAGATGAGGCTAGGCCGCGAAGGTATGTTGGAAAAAACAGTAATGATGGTCATAAGGAAAGAATCGTTCCGGGACTACGGCGGCTAAATGGAAAGCCATTTTGCATGTGAAGTCTCAGGATGAGGGAAACAGGGTGTTTGGTGTGCAGAGCCTAGGTCGATACCGTCTCGGATGCCTAAGTGAATCAAGAATTAAGAGACTGGGCAGACAATCCTAGACCTTAACCAGACCCGAAGATTTAACCATCTAAGTGAAAAGAGGATTACAAACAGCCATCCTGAATAGGAAAGATATGCTCGTGAAGGAAATTGCACTAGTAAGGAAAGGTGGCAATCCAGCGATATTCCTTAGGTGATGTCAGCAGACTGTTGCTTTTAACAATCCCTTATCATTTCGGTCACAGTAGTCTGCAGTGCAAACTCTAGGTGTTGACATATCACAGGCTACACCGACTGGACTCCTTGCACAGGGAGTCAACTTATTTGTCGTGGTATTGAGGCCAAATGACGTACAGTGCTGGATTTTCTCTTTAAATCTCCAACATGTCTTTGACTGCTGGAGGTTAAAGGATTTTTCTGACATTTCACCACTGCTAGCTACAGCTGCAGGTTGACTGGTACATCAGCTTATACGGAGGATATATGTCTGGCTGAGCTTGAGCATCTTCACGTAAATTTCTTTATAAAAATCTGGCAGTTTATTGAAGCATAAATGCGAATATCAAACAACGGCCAACGCCACCTTTTGGTGGGAGAAATGTTTCTATGTTGACAGATATTACGCTTCAATCGATCTACTCCTTGCTTCGAATAGTTGCTCTTGCAACCGCTATCATGATACTAAATTACTAAGGTAGTTGTCCCACGTCAACAGATTCGTCATGGCTGTTGGAGGACATAGCATTGTTGCCAGCAGGCGTTTCGAAGAAATTACCATTCCAAGATAGAACAAGCACGAAATATTGCCTGTCACATCAGAAGTCTTTTGTACTCATGTTTAAGTTATCCATGGTCTTCGTATCGATGGCGCC
>CALYDF020000095.1:0-19311 GCA_944474145.2 Dicrocoelium dendriticum
CTCATTGAATCCTTCATGCGTACAAAATTTGTCATCACTGGTACCAAAGTGTTTGCGTAAGGTGCCAGTAATTACGGAAGTATAAGAACAGTTAATACACTGGATAAAAGGATGGTGCAGTCACAAAATCTTCAACCGTGGATTAATGAAAGCGGGTGTTCCCAGTATCATAGTTTAACTGGACGCGTTCTGTAAATCCTAAGATTCCTTCAGTAGTAACCAAACTATCAGAATTCATTTCAAGCAACCTCATTTCAAATATCTCAATATTTAACCTTCAAAATACATAGAAAAAGTCAGTATGAGGCTTTTAATGACAATTCGGAACTTTGTACAATTATATATGCCCTAGAAGACATGTATTATTTCGCCAGTAGTACAAAATTTATGCTGCCGTACAGAGGTTTTCCCACCTGTGGTTTCAGCACAGCAGTGTTCCCCGGTTCCTTCCTAAGGCCATATCTAACAGAACACTGGTCTATTCAGAGTAAACTGATGACCAAACATTTTACAACTTTTATTATAGATTCATTAATTTGGAGGATGCCACCGACAACAGGCCTAAGAGGGAAAGCTAACTAATAGCCATTGAAATAACAGCAATTATATATACGTATATATATATGCCTAGTTTTGTGGAGAAGAAAATACATATTTAGAATACTGTGACAAATTAAATTTAAACGACATTCTACTTCTGAAGCTAGATGCCAAACATCTGTAACATTTGAGCTGTTATAGGGCGATATTTGTTGGATCAACAAGCTCACGTAGTCAGATAAAAGGGTGCTATCCAACTAATATCTTTCTAATTGACAAACTGCATCCTAATCTAAGTGCTTTTCCGTGTCGAAATCAGGGCTGTCGAATGACTTCCTCTGATCTTTACTTATGGGCGACTGCATTTTGCATCATATTGATGCCCCGCATTGTAGGGAGCGGACTTCTGCCTTCACTCGATGAATTCGAAATTCCAGTCAAGTAATCTACTGTACCAGATGGTGATATGCTTTTTACCACTCGTACAATGCTCCTTTTCATTCAAGCTTTCAAATGAAATAACTGTTACCAAACTGTCCGCTTTTATTCTTTGCCTATTGTCTCCTCAATTTCCGTGGGAGCAAGCACTGCTGAGGACGAGACAGAAAAACCAAAGGGTATTTTGCATACATTTTAACAACGTGACTCGGAACAGTTGAGTATACTTTGATGAATCTATTTTTCAACTATCCACTTGTTAGCTACAGCAAGGAGTGTGCAATGTAATATGTAATGTAATCACAGCAGTCTATTAACTAGATATAGCGCCAGCATAAAACCACGGAGATCATCAGATAAGCAAGATTCATCGCGTCATAACCATCGTGGCATGCTAGTTGAAGGTGAGCAACACACGTCAAATAATATGCCGCAAGGAAGAATGGAACATTTTGATAAAAATTAGAACAAACCATTTTTAGTTTGTTTTCCACACGCCGCTTTTGCTCTTTTTTGTCATTTTAATGTTTGTAGTATTAAACACGTGAATCAGTACAATACTGTACACAATGCTTCCACTGATTCCGGTTGCGGGCCATATCTTCAAGAGTGCTAAGCCATTGGCCCTCCTCATCTTTGGGTCCCCATCCTGGAAGACGTACGGATCCAACAGCGGCTAGACACGACGTCTGCGATTTCATGTGCTACCGCCAAGTGGAAGGCTGACCACCACGCGGTCGCCTCCAGCCAGGTCCTGGACGAGCGAATAGTGCGCGACGCGGTAGGCGCTCAGGTGCCATGCGTAGGACTTGACCGAGCCATCTCAACTGGCACAACAAAATCAGTTTGTTGAAGGGAATACTCGCATTCCCCAAGATGCGACGTCGAACGTCATTACTAGTAACTCGATGTTGCTACCAAACACGAGCGATCCTCCCTAAGCAACCGTTATCGAACGCAGAAAGACGACGCAAGTCTTCCGCGCAAATTGGCCAGGACTCGCATCCATACAACAAAATTCTGAGCGAATTGATGCGCTGTAAAAGCGGCCCTTTAGTGCAAATGAGACGTCTCGACGACGCCACAAATGCCTCAGATTGACAAATGCTGATCGAGCTTTAGCGATACGAAGAGAAACGTCTTTGTTGATAGTGCCGTCAGCAGAAACACAGCTCCCAAGGTAGACGAAACTATCTACCTGTTCAAGTTGTGCACCTTCGAGAGTGATTACTGGAGCAGGTGAAAGCCAATCCCTGAGCCATGCTTTACACTTCGATAGGGCAAAGCTCATGCCATACTTAGATGCTTCAACCGCCAAACGATCCAGAATGAGTTGCATACTCTGAGGATAGTCATCAAGTAAGGCGATATCATCGGCATAATCTAAGTCAGTTGCGCGCCCACCCGGTAGAAGCTCTAAGCCAAAATGTTGGAAACCTTCTAGAGCATTCGACAGAACGTCTTCGATTGCGAAGTTGAAGAGGAATGGGGACATAGGGCAGCCCTGTCGCACACCGCTATTGAGAGTGAATTGCGAGGAAAGCTTGCCATAGACCCTCACTCTGCCGGATGTATGAAAGTAAAGTGCTCGTAAGATGGCGGTATATTTCCCTGGCACCCCGTTCTTTGGTAAACAACACCATAAAGCCGGTCGATCAATGGAGTCAAAAGTGGCACGTATGTCTAGGTATGCAATGACAGTGGGCCTGTGATAAATGTGGCGATGTTCGACGAGCTGACGGAGCGTGAAGATTTGATCCACGCATCCACGGCCAGGACGGAAACCAGCTTGTTCTTCACGGAATTATGATTAACGTACTGTGGATAGCCTGCGAAACAGAATGGATGCCAGTAGCTTAAAGTCAACCGAACTAAGACTAATCCCGTGATGATTTGCACATGAAGTGCGAGCGCCTTTCTTGAAAATCAGGACAAAAACTGATTCTCCCCAAGTGGAAGGCACTTTCTCTTCATGCCAAATTTTTGCGAACAACGCGGTCAGCTGGTTAATGATTGCCACACCGCCGTACTTGAATAGTTCCAGTGAAAGTCTGTCTAAGCCGGCAGCCTTGAAGCGCTTTAAGCGTCGAAACGCGAGCCAGACTTCCGCTTCGCTGGGTGGATTTAGTCGGACGAGCCAGGGTGGACAACAACGTGTACTGCATGTACTGATGGATGGTGGAGGCCAGTTGAACTGCGAGTGAATGTGCTCGGCCCAGCGGTCCATACACCTCTGTTGGTTGGTGATCGGAGACTCATCCACCTCATAAATGACCTCATTGACACCAGGCTTCCTGAGGCCAGTGGACCGAATGAGTTGGAAAAGCCTGCGAGTGTTGCCAGAGAGGGCAGCGGTCTCCATCTCTAAAGCACGCTCAGACCACCGTGCCTCGCCTTCCTTGCGTAGGCTTTGGATTGAAGCAGTCGGTTCTGGCATAACGGCGCCGCTCGGTTCCAATTTGGAGTTTCTGCCGCCGGGTTAGTCGTTTAGCGCGCGTTTCCACGCACCACAGCCTCCAGACGACCGAAGCAGAGATCCAAGCACTTCAAGGGGCACGTCGCGTTTCCAGGCCACAGCATGGACTGTCCCCAGCAACACATGGTTCATTGCACCTTCCGTATGTCTAAGTCGCAAATTTGTTTCCATTTAAAGTTGGTGGTGGATTGCAACTGATACATATGCCAGTGAAGACTGATAGCTGCCTGGACAGTGGAATCAGTTAATCTGTTTACATCAAATTTGCGGTGCTTCGTGTGATTCCGGGATCCTCCAAAAACACATACAGATTTTCGCGCAGACAGAGCATGATCCTGAGTCAACGAAAGGTGGACAAAAATGACCTGCAGTTCCAAGTACGCTTGCCGCGCCATCTGAAGCTAATTGCAATGTGATCAATTTGAGACCACGGTTGTGTTGAAGAAGGGGGACGCCACGTTGCGGAACGATTCTTGATACGCCTTGTTAGGGCACGAAAGAAACAGACAGTTGTCTTCAAACAATGTGAGAAGTCTCTCACCGTTATCAGAGCTGTTCTCATCGAGCGAGTGATGACCACCAAGGTGGCGTTGGTATGGTAACAGGCGACCAACCCGTGCATTAAAATTCTCAGCAATGATAAGGACATCCGACATTTTAGCATTAGTCAAGAGCTGTTGTAGATCCCGATCGAATTCTTCCTTGACCAAGTCGCCACTGCAGTCAGTTACGGCGTACACGGAGATCACAAACAAGTTGTGTCTCTCTTCGCGGTGCCTGTTGGTTCTACCTGGACCCCAAAGCCGAACTGCACATAGTTAGACAGAGAGAAATACAAAAATATGGAGAAGGGTTGTGACTGTCGAAGAAGAAAATCTTATGGGAAATAAAACCGACTGTTTTCTTCCTGGCAGTATGTGTGCTTAAACATCGAAAATTTTCTGGATGGGTAATCTAATAGGATAACATATCATTTTCTGTCGGGTATGTTGGCGCAGCTGGAAGTGTCACTGATATAACTGACCAGAATTCTTGTACATTTTGTTAATGAAGTTTCAACCCACTGTTGCTATTTCTGACCGGTATTCATTCATGCCGTAGTTTCAAATAGTTAAGTGGAATGTTGCATGTCGTAAACTTATGTTTTTAAAAGTCAAAACTAATAAAATGAGAGCTGCTTCAGTTTCTATGTATCAACACCAAAGATGCAGGTCATTCTACAGCGAAGGGGCCGAATCATGTGCTTATTACTCGAGAAAGCTCTCGAATAGTGATAGTAACCAGAGAAAAGGAACTAGTGCAGAAAATATAGTTTCAATGATAGCAGCATAGTATCCGATGTCTCACGCATTAATTATTGTAAAAGTGGTTTACATTTTTCCATCTTCTCTCTGATGCGCTTTGCCCATGGGCGTTCCAGTATCAATAAGGTTATCTGAGCTTCAAAACTTGGCTAGAGCGTGACTGCGCAGCATCACAGAATTCACAACATGGGGTAACGAAAAATGGCATGGTTTTTCCTCACCTTCGACGTCGAGAACAACTGTGGACACTCAAAGTTTTCGGTGGGTTCTACCGGTGGCCACTTGGCGATATGGTGCTGTCAACTCAAATCCTCAACAAGCACAGACATCTTTCTTCCAAATTTTGAATTTCAGCGTGACAGTAACTTAAGGGGCAACAGCTTTTAATTAGGATAAAAATAAAGCCGCCTATGTTGTCGAGGAACGCACTTCCGCCTTTGCGTTTGCCAACCCTGAAATGCCCCTCCAAACTCAGCTCACCGTCCACCCACTTCAGCTATTTTCGAAAAGAAAAAGCTGTGAACACCTCACTGAGCTTACTGTACTCTGTCACATAAAGCGCGAATCCAAAATGTCACGCTAAGCTAGCTTATTTGGAGTTACAATCTTCACTGGAACTCGTAAATGGAGGCGAACGGGTGAGCAATCCGACTTTTCACTACAATAGGCATTGCTATAATTGCAATAAATTTTATCACGTGTTCTCCAGTTTTGCTTAGTGCTATCTACTTTGAACCACCGTGTTTCTAATTTGCATTGATCCAATGTCTTCACGAAGATATAAATTCGCATTCGCATATTAGTTCATGGAATTTGCCATTCCCCCCTCGGCCAACTTATCGAACACTTAAAGCCATTTTCTCCGTCTGTCACAAATCATTCATCCTTGCATGATAGACTACAAGTTGCAGCAAGCACCAAGCCCCAGGTTAATAATATTGACAACTGTATGAATTTTGTTGGGCCACAGAAAGTTGAACAGAGTCGAACAAACGCAACGTTAGCAAAGCAGGAAAAGACAAACTAATTTCTTGTCAACTAAAACTATCTAAATTATAATTGTTCCAATAACCCGGTAAATTTTTTTCAGTTGTTAACCATCGGTTTTGGTCGAACTGCCGAGAAATCTTAGTGCACGTCTTCCCTTAACACTTACAGACATGATATAGTTCTGGTCGAAGTGACCTCCGCCATTTTTGTCTAGCCTCATTTAATCAGCCCTTAATTCCCTACCGTCGACTTCTGATAACCTGTCCACTCCAAGAGCTGATGCTGGCAAATCTGGTCTGACACCCGAAATGCTGCATCACAGTCATCTTTCCAATGGTCTACGGTAGTCGAAACGCGAATATTAACACGTGTGAAAGGTGGCACGGCATATCCTGAACTAGATGTTTGTCATGATTTAACCTTTGCGCCATATGCGTACCAGTCGATTCACTCCATGCACATCTCTCTGCAGCGATCATGCAGTTTTACTATTCGATTATATATGCTACGCAGAATACCCTGCGGATACTACACGGGAAAGCCGAGTTTTCATACGGTACGATGAGCTGGCTCGACTTGCAGAGACAGCCAACTGGAACTTTCTGACAGACGAAGTACCGACAATCGCATGGCCACATTTCGTCAACAAATTTAGCACTCTCGTCGAAGAGGCATCCGAAACGAAGGTTGTCCACTCGAAGAAGACTGTTTCATTTGTGCGAAGTAGGACACGGAAATGTATGGCAGTGAGGAACTCGGCCTGGCGGATCTATAAGGAACACCCGAGCACGGAGAGCTGGACGGCCTATGCAATTCAACGTAATCATTGCACTCAACTCGTTCGTGAGGATAAACTGACATACCAGCAGCACCTGACGGAGCGCATGGTTTCGAATCATAAGCTGCTCTACCAACATGTAAACAACCTGCGCAAGGTAAAACGGGGAATCCCTCCTCTTCAAACGCCAGATGGCATGACACTGACTACGGAGGATGCGGCGAACGCCTTGCGGCTGCAATATGCTTCGAACTTTCAATGCATTCCTTGGTCATCTGTTCCTTTGTCAGCAGCTGTTTTACAACCAAAACTTACGCACATAATTTTCACGGCGGGGATGGTATTAAAGAAGTTGTTGTGTATGCGTAAGCACAGCTCTCCTGGAATCGACAAGATTCACCCTAAGTCCCTTGCGGTAATGGGAGAAAGTTTAGCGGAGCCTCTGGCACGATTCTTCCAACGCTGCTTCGATCAGATGTATGTACCCGAGATGTGGAAATGTGGGATCATAACCCCAATTCACAAGGGCGGTAGCCGTTCTGATCCAGCCACCTACCGTCCTGTAACCCTTCTCCCGGTCCTGTCGAAGGTTATGGAAGCTATTGTTGCTGACGTACTAACAACCTATCTAGAAGAGTCTGCCTTCCTTGCACATGAACAGCATGGTTTTCGACGGAATCGATCGTGCACCACAAATCTGCTTCTAGCAAGATCGAGTTGGACCAAATTAATTGACAGCGGTGCAGGAGTGGACGTGGTCTACCTAGATTTCTCAAAGGCCTTCGATCGACTAGACCATGGAATCCGGATCTGCAAACTTCAGAGCTTCGGCATTGGTGATCCGCTCCTAGGATGGATCACAAGCTTTCTTCTCCACCGGAGCTTAGAGGTAAAAGTGCGTGGGTCCCGGTCCCATCCAATCCAAGTCGAATGTGGTGTACCACAAGGATCGGTACTGGGGCCACGATTGTTTTTGATGTATATTGACGACATAACGGCCCTCATTCTTTCCAACTGCCTACTCTATGCCGACGACATCAAGGTCTGGAGAGCGATCAATACACCCGACGACTCCGCAATACTTCAAGAGGATCTGGATAAGGTGTATGCGTGGTCAGTTCGGAACCAACTCCCATTCAACACAGAAAAATGCAGAGTATTACACTTACGTCACCAATCAGCATTTTTCTATAAACTGGGTGACCATGTGCTTCACACAACTGCTGAGGAAAAGGATTTAGGAGTCTTGATTCAGTCCGACCTTGGTTGTTCAGCCCAGGCAAAGAAAGCATCGAACGTGAGCTTTCGAAATTTGGGCCTTCTCCGGCGCACATTTGGACGCTTCGATCCATCCGTCTTTCACCAACTTCTAGGTGCATACATACGACCACACGTGGAGTATGCAATACAAGTCTGGCAGCCGTGGCTGAGGAAAGACCTCTCTGATTTAGAGAAACCTCAACGACGCGCAACGAAGAACGTGAAAGGTTTAAGCTAGTTAAGCTACGAAGACAGACTGAGATCGCTCAGGATATTTAGTGGTCAATATCGAAGACTACGGGGAGATTTGATTTTGGCTTATCAGATTCTGACAGACCCCAATCATACCTGCCGCCATCTGCTGGAGCTCAGTAACAACAACAACAATCTGAGAGGCCATCATCTGAAGCTGGCAGTGCAGTACAGCCGTTTGGAATGTCGACGGAATTTCTTTTCTGTTCGTGTTTACCAAGCCTGGAATGCTCTCCCAGAATCTGTAGTCAGTGCACCCAACCTGATCGAGTTCAAAAATCGAGTTGATAGTGCACTCACTTCATTGCACTATCTCCCATAGTACAGTCTAATTTTGAGAGATCCAAAATCCATACTTTAAAAATAATTTTCCCCTACGCTTATTTCAACAGTGGATGTATATTTGGACGCTTCAAACTCAAACACTTTGCGCCATGCGAATTTCAAGGGGCAGTGACTCTTTTAACCAAATACTCCATGCCTCATGATTCCCTCCGAGTTAGAGTGGATTATTATTTTGACACTTCAAACTCGGTGAGTCCACAAGCTTGTAGTGACTCGTTGTTAAACGATTTTACTGAATTGGTTTCCATTGAATTTTCCACACTTGTATGATTTTCGCACTGATCACCCTACGGGATTTGTCAAGCTTTAGCTTTTATACCCGCATAAATCCATTGTTCCATTGTTCCATTTAAACCGGTGCGTGCTTCTACTCTTTGGCACAGAACACCCTAAAGCCCACGTACATCCGGGCATTTATTTGGCTAGTCCGGAACAGAGGTCCCCGCGAAATAGCTCTCAACATGACAATCCTTGTCTTCTCGGTGGTAGATGACAGTAATGTTTCCAATCATCTGTGGCTTCGATGACCTCAGTGCTTTGTGGACTCTATTACAAAGAGTGATGGGAGGACTCCACATCGCTGGATGGCAGTAGTAGCTTCCCATGACATTTCAACAAATTGAAGCACGCATCATATTCTCTCAAACGAAACCTCAATATCGCCACAGGCCTCACCCGTCTGTTTAGCATGCGAACGCGTCGCTTTCAGCTTGGAACAAATCCATCCACTCTTGTAAGATTGTAGAGGTCAAATCCACGAAATACAAATGTAGTATGGCATGAATTATATCGGTCCAAATTGGAATTTCACGTGCCGTCAGTATTAACATAGTACTAGTTCCGATAGAAGGATAATAGCGTTACTTGAAATCCAGAGACTCATTAGGATGCTACTTAGCTACCGAAAGATATTTGAAAATGGGAATTTCGGATTTTATCTTCTTTGAGGAAGTAATCCGGGGATATAAACCTTCAGTAAGAGAGAACTTAACGCCTGAGAAATAATAAAAGCATAATAAACATATTTCTATAAGTTACAAAATGACCAATAGATCCCGTGTCAAGGTGTGATATTTTGCTGTTGGGTCAATAAGTGATGGTCATGTTAGCACTACAGCTACGTAGACCATGTTTTAGGCTATCGTGGGAAAGTCACAGAATTTTCCTACCAATTATATTATGCCGCATCCTTTAGCCATCACGGTTTCATGTAAAACTCTTCCCTAGGTACGTGCGACATAAGTTAAATCATAAATGCCATACACAGGCTGATCACAAATCTAGCAAGCTGGGCTAAATTGTTTGTGTCCAGAGACGTAGCTATGGGGCGGTCCGCCTGGGGCGGCAATTATAGTACGGTTGATCGCTCTACAGTAATCATCATGGGCAACATTTCCTGATAAGCGGAGGGCTGGACATTTTATGTTACTCTGTATGACCAACAAGATCTTCGCGCCATGTGTCAAACCTGAGCCAACGTACTTCCCAACGATCCCCATCCTTGTTTCCATTGTGTTCACTTTCACCACATTTACTTCAGTGCCCCGGACGATTATCCATTTCATCGAAAACTAATATACACTTTACCCTGTGCTGTTTGTGGGGTCTTGCCGTGCCTGTTCTGCTCCTTCAGGGAGAAAATTTTGCCACCACCCTGGGTGGCAAAAGTATTGCTACACCACTGGTTGGTTCCCACTCCTTTGATGTGCTTTGTGTGGGTAACTTAATGCCCTGCAGCTGAAGATATACTTCTGTCATCATCTGTTCCGTTGGGTCACATATTTAAAATTATGGCACATATTCTTAACATTCCGGGATTCACGTAAGTATTGAAATAGGGAGGGTAAGTATCACTAGCATGGTTGCAAAGTAAGGACAACAGAAATCCATAAATTCCAAGCAGTTATACCATTTTTCTTGTGGTAAGAATATTGGTTTTAAAACCTGAGAGGGATGGACTTTTTCCATGGAATAATGGTTGCTCAATGGGAAGAGAAAAGAAACGGCCTTACTACTGTTTATAAAGTGGAGAATTAAAGCTGATTTAGTTTCTGCACACGGTACAAGCACCAGTTGATTATTCGAAGTACAAATTCTGTCTCAAGTATCATCGACATCGTTCCGAGACTGGAGACAACTTTTCCATTGAAAACTCCGTCGGACTCGTTAACACAAGTGGATGTAAATATACGTGAAGTCAGAATGTATCCGTTAGAACAGAATCCTCTATCTCACATTGAAAGTAATGTGTTAGAGCCCATAGCTATTATGATTTCCATCAGCTAGTTTTTCAACCACCCACTCGCCATTGATTGGTAAAGGATTTTGGGCCCATTACATAAGATATATCTGGACAATTGTACTATGTGAAGTAAACTTCCTGAAGGTAACAGTCACCATTTTACAGAGAGCAATGCATGTTAACCGCATCGGAATAAGTGACGAACGTGGATCTGATATTTTTATTATAGTTGTGTTCTTTTAGGGACAGCCCAGTTTCGCCCAGGTACCATGAGCCTTCGTCTGCAATTTGAGTAAAACGGAAGCGACGATATGATGGCGGAGGAACCGCTAACATGGTGCTTTCTTGTTTTTACATTAACCCACTGACTACAGATTTACAAGCTGGTGTCCTTTTCCTTTCGCTGTTTAACCATCCTTACAAAGTGACTTGGAAGAGGAATGAAATAAGGTAGAAGCAGAGGATAACTCACCGTTACAACAAATCCGAAACGGTTGGGTTTAGGTTTGGAGTTAAAGTGCAGCTGTTGTGGTACGACGGTCTGTCTGTAAAAGTAATGATTCAGAACCAATGGTGTATTTGGTCTATGTGGTCGCAAGTCAGATGTGATTCGTATGAACGTAGGTTACAAATGTTTACACAGTGGGTACTGGGTGACCTAAACCATACACCTCGATCAGGATTTGAATGAATGAGTTCAAGGGGTTGGGCGATGAGGCGGTGCGTTTCGCGTTGTATATGACAAAGGGCGGAATTATAGTGGAGATGGTTGTTTGATACCCAGTGTAAACGGCAGATTTCTAGATTAGCCGATAGTTGAATATTTAAGTGTACCTCTGTGTAAGGAAAAACGCATTTTCGCCAACTATCACATTTGTCTGTCGTCCGTTTTATCGCCGCACTATTCTGTCCTGTTATGCATTAACCGTATAGCAGTTACCTGTGAACGTAATGCATTTTCGCCCATAAAACGTTGTACAGCTGCCACTTTATTGCAAATAGAAATACTTATTTATTTTTGAGAACACGAGGTATACCTTTACAGGAATTATTATGTACACATCACATGGTCAAAGCTTTACAGAAATACATGTTCCATACAACGATAAATGTATGCGTTAGGATGCAGTTGTTATGTATGTACCACTGTAGTTTGTGCTTCTAAGGATATCGCGGTGTTTTCTTTTTGGTGTCGCCAGGACTGTTAGGATGAAAAATAATGTCCGTGGATTGGATAGCATTATCGGTTATCTATAGAGCAGTGACTTTAGTTTCTGGCGCGTCACATTTGTCACGCCACAGTGCTGTTAAATGCACATATGTCGCCTTTATAGAGGGGAATGCTTTCCAGTCCACAACCCACCACGACATGGTACGAGGCCCCCGAAATATTTGCTGGAACGGCTTAAACCCGAAACACCCAGCTGACAGCACGAGTCGTTCGGCAACCGGTTATGATTTGCCTGTCAATTTGACTAGCCACAGGACCCCTGAGAGTACGAATGGACCATGGGTGGCTTGCGCTGCACCATTCACAGCTCCATCCAAACACCCATATCCAGTATAAAACAGAAGGAATAAGACCGGGAGGCATGTGCATAGTTATACGACCTAATATACACACCTGAGCGATCAAGACTGTTGGCTTTGACCTTCGTGATCCGTTTGAACAGTCGCAAGTACGGTGCTTTGCATCCTCATTGTGTGCCTTTTGAAAACTCTGGCTTTTTCTGCTGAGCGGTGAGGCCTGTCCTTATTGCATATGGTATCCATGTCCATACTATCGTTCACTTTCGGCTTTGTTTTGCTTTGACCCGTAATTTATACTCGTTGGTTAAAAATACAAAACATGTTTGTTGTTTACACAAAGCCCGTTTTATTCCTGTTTCTTTTTATCAGTATTTTAGAGGAATTCCTGTAACTCTATCCTGTGAGTCACTCCTCCCGCTCAGTGATCATTTCGTCGGAATTCACTATCCTGTAAAAATTTTGCTCTTCGTTGTGATTCCCAGCCTATGAAAGCGGTATTCCATTCCCTTTTCCATTATAGGCACTTTCTTTACATTTCCCACATTGCTTCAAACGATCATCCATATCATTGAAAACAGATATGCGCTTCAACCTGAGCTGGTCTTATGGTCTTCATGGACCTATTTTGGCCTCATTCAAGACATGTACCAGCATGCAACTGGCGTTGAGAATTGTTATCGTGAGTGACCATATGGTTATATGGTGTTTTGTATCGTAGTTCCCAATCCTCTGTAGGTGGACGTTAACTCGCTCTGTCACCCAAGGAGGAATGTCCCACCAATAGTGTCCTCGGTGACATTCTTTCCAGTGTTCTATCCTAGGACTAGATCTCCATGTGAGTATAGCACACGGATTTTCATTTGGCTTTTGCTGGCTTTCCTTCGCTTTATTTGTCTGTTAAAACGTTACATATTGGTTTGACGTCAGTGTGCCTATTTGCATAGATGAATCCAAATTTACTGACAATGTAAAGTGAACGGAACGCAGTTGAAGAGACGTGAGCCGAGGTGCAAATTGTTCAGCATACTACATGTGGTGTTACTAATATTTTGAACATACCCTTTGAACACACACTTATCCACTCACAACTTTATATTTTCTTCACTTGGAAACGCTGTGCTCCATGCTCCTGATGTGTACGCATGTATACAACCACAGTGTGCGACGTGGCGCTGCACTTTGACTGGAAGTCCACTTTACGCGATGCATATGAGAATAAAACAGAGGGCGGTCAATCGTGTACGTGCGTGGTTGTGCGTGTGTCTGTGATACGCACACGTAGCACAGCGGGTCTGAATTTTTGGGTTGAATACACAATATAGTATCCAGCCTAGTCAAGCGGAGTATCAAATCCATGTCCATCTGAGAGCACTGTTTTCCACTCTGACCTAGTTAGCGCCGTGCTGTTCGTAATCTCGTTACGTCAAGGGGATAGGACATGATCCTCTTGGTTTCTTCTAGTAAATAACCTCAGCTTGAATGTGTGGTCATTTTCCAACTAGTCATTGCGACGCATGTTAAGCTTCTGGGTCCCGATGACATGAGCTATCCTTTTGACACCGTGTTACCATTGATAATTATGAGTGCTCCCGGTTGGTGCAGATTGGCGGACTTTCGATAGGCAGCTTGATATTACTGGCGACGTTTTAACTTGTCGGGGAGTGCAGTTTTGTATGACAATAGCGCTTGTGGAATTACATGTTCCCAAGCTCTTTCAGACCGACGGAGAGCTTGGACGCTCTCTTTAACGACCGCTTGATGCACCCGACCATGCCTTTCGCCGCTGAATTGCATGGAGTATAACGTGAGGCTCGGATGCAGTGAAGTTGTAAAAACGAATGAAAATCATCGCGTGTGAGCTGCGGAGGTAGGCAGTCACTCTCTCCCTTTGCAGTCAGAAGCAAACATCGTGTAGTTATGCCATCAGCTCATACTCACTGTGGTTACTTCGCCGCACAGGTAACTTCACCCTTTAACACAAAATCACGTGGCAACAAAATAGTTCCCATGATGTTGTGGCGCTAAGCTGAACAGGTCCCTGACATCAATGGTCATCTTTGCCCACGTTTTCAGAGAATAATAGACAGATTGTATTAGGGAGCTAATCGGCTTTAAGCTCTTACCTGTTCTTTGTCATGAACAGCATCCATGAACCCCGTTTTTGGATTCCGTGGGACAATTTTGGCGACACGAAACCTGAGTTAACTTCACCTTTTGAACGAAAAATGCTAGGGTGACCTTCGCGGATAGGCAGCATGCTCTTCTGCACTAAGTTCCTAGGGGAATTTGCAGCCAGACATTAGACATCCACCAACAACTGACAATTTGTGAGGCATGCGTAATATAGACGAAGCTCATCTGTTAATTTGTTATTATCTAGTCAACACTTAGATGAAAAGTTTTGGACGTTGCAGAGTGTGATATTTAAATTATTTGCATTCTGGAATTACTCCATAAATAAAGCTGAGATTCCGTCGTTATTCAGTGAAGACACCAGTAAACGGTCATTAGTATCTTCATTATTTTCCGCTTCATTGTGCGGTAGACGAGAGAGAACTTCGGCTGTATGCTTTTCATGATCTAGAGAGAAATTTGTTTGGAAAGCGTATATTACTCAGGAGTAGCAGGATTTTAGTTGTAAACCTGATAAGGCTTTTATCCCAATAGTTCACAAGCTACATAGCAAAGCCTTGTCCGGAAAAGCGCCAGACGCGTTTCGCACTATCGGGGCTAGTCAGTGGTGTGCATTCCCTCGGTCCTCTAAGGAGGATCTTGAGTACTATAAAATAAAAGCCTCTCCTAGTTTCAAATGCTATATTAACAGGGTCTAGTGAGAGGACGTTATCACCTTGCAGACTAACCACTCTCAGTGACAGTGGTAGATAGGTGGTGCTATATCTCAGTTGGTTTGCAACTTATGTAGCCCAGCCAACTTCCCCCATGGCTCAGTGGCTTAAGCTGATGGCTAGTTGGCATCTGCCTCTAGTGGTCATGGGTTCGATCCTACTTAGACGATAGAGGGAATGCGCGCCACTGACGAGCCCCAATAGGGCGAAACGCTTCTGGCTTTTTCCGAACTAGGCTCTGCTATGTAGCTTGTGAACTATTAGGATGAAAGCCTTATCAGATTAAAGCGCATGTTAGTGAGCGCGCGTACCACCTATTTACTCGCAGAATTCTTATGCTCCCTGTTCCCCCAGTAAGTAAAATAATTAAAGCACTTTTGTCTGTAAGGAAAACGAATGGCCTTCCAAAAAAGAATAGATTCAACTCCTTACAGGCCCAAATGCAAGCGAGAAGTTCCTTTTTCCGGCAGAGTACTAAAGATCGTTGAAGGCAATTTCCAAGAGGGTAGACAATAACTTTTGTGCCGGTTGTGGCTTTGGGGAATATGGTACCAAACCCAATATTTAAGGCATCAGTAGAGACAATAGTAAAGGTAGTGCTGTTACACCAGTTTGACCCCTTGATTTCGTTTTTTTCCGTATAGGTTATTAATCACCGTGACGTACGCCGCGAATAAGGCAATCAAAGAAACCCTCCATATATGCTGATGATTCTTGGATAAGTCAGTCCCATTCGAATCAACCTGTGAAAAAGTTTCTACGCTGACTCCATGAAGTGTTCAAAACCTCCAGTGTTTTCGTCAAGGTATCTTGAGACTGGAGCTCCAAGGCGACAAATTAACGCTGCCCATCTTCACCGAACAGTCGCTTCAGGAGCTCCAATGTCTGGTACCATGTGAAGTTATAAGGAGAATGCAGTAAGTCAAAATAGATTGTACACGTTAATTTCCACTGAGTCCACGCACTTTCGGTAGGACGCGTCGTGAGTTCACACCAGAAAGCTGTAGGGGTATGTAAATATAATTTCATAACGCAGATTCGTAGGCCGCAAAGCCATTGTTTTATACTCGAGTAGAGAACCACTGTGGGTGAAGGAGCAATGAACTTTGACCTGGTGTTTTTCTAATGCCGATAATTACAGGAACTAAGCACAAGAAGACCATATATATATATATATATATACAAATTTATATACATATATATAGACAGTGGACTGCATAATTTTGCTGAGACATCTGTGGTGGCTTGATCATGTGTGGCTTATGGATTCGACGCGGATACTGAAACAACTATTATTTGCTCAGCTAAGTACTTGGAAGCGGCATGTGGGAAAACCGATGCTTCGTTACCAGGACATGATCAAAGTGAGCCTCTCAGGTGCTAATCTGGATTGCAGGTAATGGGAAACGAAGACTGTTTATCAGCGTGCATGACGCGATCTGATCACGAAGGCAGTTGCTGAGCTGCAGGAGAAAGACCATATGCACGCGAAGAAGCGGCAATTGCGGAAGAGGCAGTCACCGATGGGTTGTACTCCATGGACATCGAGCGCCGAGTAAGGCAGGCCTAGTTAGCCATGTGCTAGGCCAAGTGGGGTCAAAACCAAAGCGAAGACGGGTCCTGCAGAGAACATAGGCAGAACCGAGGCAGCGTTTTTAGGTACGCTACATTCGTATTACTAACCGCTTGATTGCATGTTGTATCTCTTTATTTCAGGTTTTGGGTGTGCTTGTTTGCCGACCTAATGTGTACCTGCATTGTTAGCTGTTAACTTGCACATATCGGTCAAGTTAGTTTTATTTAACTTTGAAAACATTTGCGCGTTTGTGGAATTTTCTTACAATATATTTTCTGAAGTCTTGAAACTAGAGCGAATATTCAGTAAACAATTTATTTCAAAGGCTCATTTAGTGAAGTTATCGCACCGTAGCTCTATGCATTATTCGTTTCATTTTATTTGACATCATTTCAAGTGACTAGCTGTTGCTTGATATCCACGGTGTGGCTGCGCTTGATATGCATATTTACAAGTTGCCTATCTGTATGTTACCCACTACCTTGTCCATACTGGCTCCAGGAGACAGTTGCTCGTTGCTGGACTGGACGGGGTGCACGATCCTTGTGGCCTTGATACGCTCGAAGAGTGGTTCGATGCACTCACTAAGGAGCGGAATACGGTCCAGCCACTGTCTTGTGTGCGCTTGTTTCCCAAATAGGGCGTGCTTGTGTTTGCCTGTGAAGGAGTGTGGGCCGGCTCCGTTGATGAAACGTGGCTCTCATTCACATGCCTCTCGGTCTTATTCCTTCTGGTTTACACTGGTTATGGTCTGTGTGGATGGAGCTGCCGGTGGTGTAGCGCAAGCCACCCATGATCCCTCTGTATACACTATCGTCTTGTGTCTGTCCACTGTGAGTGGCAAACCCGAAACCGGATGTCGCCGACTATATATATACTATATATATATTAAAAGGTGTGGGTGTGACATGTACATGAGGCTCAGCTTGTATTATCGTGTGATTTGAATACGCAGCAGTTTCCTAGCCTTTCATCGCGTACGATTATTATAAGCTTGGCTCTGATTTCCTTGATTGATAATTAGCACTCTAAAGCTTTCATCCTTTTTGCATCTTTCACGATTTATGTAAAGTTATATTAGTGAAGGGAGCGGACAATGCGGATGTAGATATTAGAAGCTGGTGTAGATTAAATACAAATTATACGAACATGAACCTAATAGTTCGCATGCTCAGTCATTCCTCAACAGTACGGAGCTAGAGATCCAACTTTTGAAAGAAGAAAGCAAATGAGAAAATTGAGCGAGCAATTGTAGACAATGAAAAATGTGGTGGCATGTAGTTCTAGCTACTGCATACATACGTGCGTTTGACGTATCCCGGCAAGCAGAATGTATTTCGCGCAGTAGGCGTCTACAGTGGCGGTTGGAGGATAAAACCAGTCGTGTCCGAAACTGTTACAATATTTAATTGGCGCTCGTTCACCTAACGGTTAAAGGCGTAATACGTTATTTGTGTGCAAGATATGTACTTAATCTACAGTGCGCTTCTAATGTTTTGCTAACCAATGGTTTTCACTCGCAACCGCAGCCATTAATTAATTGTACTTAACCAGCATTTAATTAGAAGGGCTGATAGCAAAGTACCTCGTGCTTTCGCGTATATGAGAGAAATAAAGTCGTTTTCGCAAGAAAAGGAGTTGAAATTATAAGTACTTACCTATCTGGTTGCTTACTATGCTCTCAGGATATTGGCTTAGCTGGACAAGCCTCATAGTTGAAAGTGATCATTCTGCTGAAAGATTGCATATGTCTAGGCCCCAACTCAGCGATTCAATACTGCTCAAGTGAAAGGTTGCAAGTGAAAAGCTACTTTAAGAAAACACATTAAATTTCATCAAGTGAAAAGCAGAGCTGTTGCTAATTGGATCTTGTATTGCCTTCAGCTGCTTTAGTAACTGCCAATTCGTTCGCAATTTGCCTGTACTTAATCTGCACAAATTTTATATGCAGTGGAATAAATTCATTAAAACCTAAGTATCAGCCGGCATACCAGTTGCTATACATGTCTGAATCCGCAAGAGCCAGGCATGAGCTGCTTCAGCGAGACATGCTCTACGCCGATCCACATTCGCCTTCAGGAATGCTAATCTCTTGGTTGGCTATAGGCCTGTTTCTATGAATCAGCACCATTACTACATATCCGAGTCGGTGTAAACTGGATCAATAACAATGTCTTCAAACGCAGCAATAAAATAAAATGTGATTCGGTCATACGCTGCATTGGAAGCACCATAAAACCAACTAAAATCACCTTTCCCGAAGGACTAAAAGCAATGTGCCAAAATCTGTGCCACCATCTAAATCTGTTTCCGCCCTTTTCATTCCAGAATGCAGTGAAACAATTGAACAATGGTGTATCGTTGGCAATAAAGCAATGCTTACAAAGTCGCATTGGATAGAATTTATTGCAAAAATGAAAATTCATGATAAATTGAAAAGCGTTTTGGTGGACGTAGCATAGATTTATGTAGAAGAGCGGAGATGTTCGCGTATCAAACGTCTAAATCCATAAATACATTTTTGGAGTTGTGAAAACCCCAAAACCCCTGGCTGAAAAGCTAATGGGACAACTCTTTGTTAATTCGTTTTTTTAATGTCGTTAGATTATATGCAGGAACCACATAATTTGGGAAAGGGTTCTACGGCTGAATAATTTGGAGAGAACATATTCCTACTGCATTCCAGCCAGCTATACTGCTTTGTTAGTTTCAGTGGATGACCACTTACGTTAGG
>CALYDF020000096.1:0-39098 GCA_944474145.2 Dicrocoelium dendriticum
TTCGGCCTGCTTCGCAGAGTCTTCGGTCGGTTTGAACCATCAATATTTCCCCAAATGCTTAACGCCTACGTGAGACCCCAAGTGGAATAGGCTATTAAGGCGTGGCAGCCGGGGGCAGAAACAGGATCTCGTTGCTCTCGACACTCCTCAACGAAGGGCAACCAAGAACGTCAGAGGCCTTTTCATCTGCCCTATCAGCTTAGACTGAAATCTATAAGAATCTACAGCAGTCGATATCGGCTTTTGCGGAGGGATCTCATAATGGTTTACCAGATTCTGAAGAAACCAAACCACATTTGCCGTCCGCTGTTGGAATTGAACCACAACACTAAACTAAGAGGTCACCCTCTGAAGCTGACAATTCAGTATAACCGGCTTGAATGCCGTAGAAATTTCTTTTCTCTCCGCGTGTGTGAGCCTTGGAATGCCCTTCCTAATTATGTCGTCTCTGCTCCCAATCTGGCGATATTTAAAATATGTGTTGACGATGCATTGTCTCACTTACATTTCATTTTATGACTTGTTAGCCAGGGGGTACAAAACGCAGTCAAACAGTGTCTTGCCAAACGCCTAACCAACGGACTTATGTATTTATACGTTTAATACGCGAACATCTCCGCTTTTCCACATAAGTCCATGGTGAGTTCACCACAACGCTTTTCACTTTATTATGCAACTGATTTTCGCAATAATTTCCATCCCACGGGACTTGTTAAGCGATGCTTTTCTTACCCGTAATAAACCATTGTTCCATTGTTCCATTGATTGCTGTTAAAACATTTCCTCCTTTCGGGCATCTAGAACGTGGATTGCCCTTCCTTCTCACGTTGTTTTCACCCCACATTAACACTTGTTAAAGAACGATTGGATTACACGCTATCCCAATTACGTTATTTGACAGTTCGCTTCCATCACAAGAAGAATTAATAAACTGTATGCTCACCAGCCATTCTCATTACGTAGCGGTCAGTAAAAGACCATCTGCTCAGATATATAAATCGATGAGTCCCTGAAACGAGAATTTTCTAATTCTCCTGTCACTTTAAACAATCATTTTATACTCAACACTCCAGTCATCCTACTGCACTTGTCAATCACTGCTTCTTTTGCCTATTATAAATCATCGTTCGTTGTTTATTTTGCATTGTTCCCGGCCATCAGATACTTGAAGCTCCGGTACGCCATGAAGAACTGGCTACTTTTCCTTGTTCCATTGATATTAGTCATCAGGTTTCGGTTTTGTTTGTTGGTGCTCGCTCCAAGGGACGTTGGGAAAACCCGAATAGCGCATGATTCAGCCCAATGCAGGAAGGAGAGAAAAGAACAGCCACTAATATCGTCTGCTGATTGTAGCGTCGCGCTCAACCACCGTGGTTCCCGTAGTGCGTCGAGTCTGAGTGCCGTGCAACACTCACCTTTCCAGGCGCGTTAGCTTGGACGTCTAGTATTAGACATAGGGAACCTCACTGTTTTTGGCAGTCCGGCAGTTTATGTTCCATGGATTTGAAGTTAGAAGCAGGAACATGAAAACATACGACTGTCAGCGGCTCGAATGCTCGTCTTGAATTCCTGGGTTTTTGAAGGAATGGGATTTGATTATTTTGTGGAGTGATGGGCGCTGCTGTGGCATTTGTAGCACCTTGTGTGCTCGCGTCACGTGTAGTCGTAGCATTTGCTCCTGATGCTTGGACAGCGGCGACGGAGGCGTACGCACCCACACCTGCAGCGGTAGCCGGTGTGTTCACGTGTGTCGGTGCATCTTGCTCCACAGAGTTGTTCTCATTCAATATCAAGTGGACCATGATGGGAGTGATCGAACTAAGTTGTCTGTTTGGTTTTGATTGCAGTTGTTCGTCACGGAGTAGGGCAGTGTCTTCGACATTGGCTAAATAGGTTGCTCGCTTACCCGGTATTAGTTGCAATCCAGAATATCGGCAACTTTGCGTGAGGTCTTCTATCATCAGCTTGGAGAGGACCCGGGACATATGCAGCGCTGTCGTACACCGCTATTGGGAGTGAAATATAAAGAAATCTTATCATAAACCCTCGCTTTGTCGGAGACTTGGAGGTAGAGTTCGGGCAGGTCGGTGATATAATTTTCCTGGTGCCCTTTCCTTAGCATGCCACACCATAGCGGAGGGCGATTAAACCAGTCGAACGTAGCATACATTTTTGTGAATGCAGTGAATGCTGTTTGTGGTTTTGATACACCCACGCTCGGTGAGGATGAAAGCCAGCTTGTTCTTTCTGGCACTGTGATTCACGAACCGGGGGTAGTCTGCGTAGTAGTTCAGATGCCCATACCTTGTAAGCAACCAAAATGGGACTAGTTCCCCAGTGATTATCTCAACAAGTGAATACGTCCATTTAAAAATCAGAAGAGTACTGTGTTACGCAAGCAGGAAATCGCCTATTCATTGTGCCAGATTTTGGAGAACAATGGTTAGCTGACTGATGATATCGGAGCAACCATATTTGAACAACTCCATAGGAAATCCATCGGAAGCAGCGGCTTTAAATCGCTTCAGACGCTTAGTCATAAGACGAACTTCCGATTTGTTGGGTGGATTAAGTGTAACACCCCAGGATAGGCATGTTGGTAGGCATGGCATACAAGTAGACGGAAAGAGCTAGTTGAACTGCAAACGAAAATGTTCGGCCCATCGATCCAAGCATCTTGTAGGCTAGCAATGGGCAAATCGTTAGCTTCGCCGATAGTTTTGCTGACACCAGGATTTCTATAGCCAGTGGATAGAACGAGCTGGAAGAGTTAGCATAGGGAAGCGGACTCCATTTCTGAAGCACAGTGAGACCGCCAGGTTTTGTAGTCTCTGTGTTTCGTTAGAGCTGCCAACTGACTCCACAGCGCACTTCATTATGACTAGACGCCACTAGGATATTTCCGCGGCGTTCAAATAGATTCAGAGAACTTGTGGAGATTCAGACCTTCATAAGTTGTTGAGTAGAACAACAGATCTATCGTAGGTTAATCATTCGATCACTATGATCGAAGCAAGTGCAGATGGAAACCTGGTGTTGCGGTGTATAGTCTTTTCGGGCGGTGCATTCTTTTACGATTATGTGAACAATGTCAATTACCTTACGAGTTAAGGACCACTGCTTTACATGCTACTTTGGGTGTTCTGGCGGGTTATCGAAAAACATTAATTAAAAATGTAGTAATAGTTTTAGTGTCAAAAGAATGTACTTAACGTAGTTAACTCAGTAGCGATGCATTCAGAGTATTTCCATAGCTTCAATAAGCGAAATAATAAGTCCAAGATATTTCCCGGGTATAGGATGGAGCGTAGTGTCAATTAACAAAACCTGAGTGGTGGAGCGCGTCCTGCAACCGACTTTTAAACATTGGTAGCGTAGGTGCAGAAACAACCGACTCTGGGAAAGGGTTTCATGATTGACACGGGCAGATGGAAGAGAAGTTTTTCCGGCACCCCAGATGGCTGTACTGTGCTGCTAACCATAAGGATTGACCTCTCATGGTAATGTCACTGCTGAGTAGCGGTAAAGAGCGGCACACATGGTTTGGGATGAGCAAAACTAAGTGTGTCTTTATCAAGTCGCCTTGTAGTCAACGAGACCGCCCGCTGAATAGTTCCAAACGTTTCAGCCTCTGCTCGTGTGGAAGGTAGTGCATTTCAACGACGTATTCGGAAGCCCGAGATTGGAGTTGGTCCAGTGCAGTGTGGTGGACATTGGCCATGGGTGCCAAGCTTGACTTGCCTATTCGACATGCGGGCGAGCATACGCATTGTGCATCTATCTGAATATGGAGTTTAGTGTTTGTCTGAATGCTTATCGTAACAAACGGACGTGTTTGGTTACCAGTTGCGATAACTTTGTGGATTGCTGGAAACAATCCAAAGTCTCGTGAACCAGCTCTCCAAGATGGCGTCTGACAGATGATCGTTGCAGCAATTGCGTTCGGAGCCTGTAGGGATAGGTACTCTGATGTGGTATGGAGAGTACCTTGCATTTGCACATGTTGAACTGTACCAAACTTTGGGTTGACCACCGATGTGCCTTAGTTAGGCCGCACTAAAGTGAATTCTTATAGGCATCCGCCTGAATCCTGTTCCGTTTCTTGATATCCTTAGTAACCAGTAGAAAACTTGAAGCGATTGTCTATACGGGTCATTACTATGTACCAAAACAATCGCGTCCTTAGAACTGAGCCCCGAGGCACATAAGACTCGACTGGTAGGAAGTTAGAAAAGAAACTCCGGACTCTGACCACTATTTGTGGTTTCAGGAGAGTTAGCAATCCAGCTCAAGAGAGAGTCAGTGATCCCGTAATAATGGAGCTTGGACAGGAAAATTCAATTATCCAGACGATCAAATGCTTTCGACAAATCCATGTAGATCACATCGACTGCCTCGCCAACGTCAGCGGACTCGGTCCAAATACACCGTGCGACTAGTAGATTAGTCATGCATGATGGCTGTCGACGAAAATTATGTCTATCGAGAACATTGGTATTACCATTTTCTTGATAACTCACCAACACATCAGCAACCATGGATCCTATGAACTTGGACAATGCAGGAAGAAGGGACAAGAGGCGCTAGTTTCAGGGCCCAGTCCTGTTTCCGCCTTCGTGAGTCTGAGTAATTATTCCAAGCCTACTCAATGCAAGAATCTGGTTCTGTTCTAGGGAGCACTGAAAGCATCGGGTCAAAGGTTTTACCAGTTGTTTTGCTGCTGTTTTCAGTATAATTGGGAAAGCGATGTCTACTGCTAGGGTGCTGTGGCTGTGAATATTTCAGCTTCTTCATTACAGCTTCTGGAGTAAAAGTGATGTGGATGAATTCCAAAGGCGAGTAAAAAAAAGCTGAAAGATGACGTGACGGTAAAAGCATCTGAAATACGGGAGCGCATTGTGTCCTCAAATCGTTTGCTGCTTCTGTGACTGTTCTCCTTGCGCCAACAGCCGTCCGGCGTGGAGGACTTCCGTGCGCCAACTTACTAAGGCCACTGACATTGTACAGCAGCTTGTGGTTGATGCTGAACGTTTTTGTCATATTTTGCTAGCATACGACTTTGTCAACTCTGAGCGGTTATGTGAAGCGGTTATGCTGAGCCCTGTAGTTGTCCCTATTAACTGGCTTTGGGGATTACCTATACTCTCGCCAGACGGGGCTGCGTACAGCCGTCCATTTTCTACTTCTGCTCATTAAGAAACAAACTTTTTTAAACCAGTTACAAACTATCTCTGAGCCATCCGTAATCAGTTGATTGCGAATGTAAGAAAATTCCAGACAATCGAGTTCCAAGTGGACTTTGCATAGGGATGACCGAGATGTAGCACTGACAAGCTGGGTTGAGCTGTCGCATGGTGTAGGGGTGCACACTATCATTTGTTTCTCGTGACGATATTTTGCATGGCAAATGTAATTAGAACTGACGACTGTATGGTAGCTCCGACCCAAGGGGCAGTCTAGCACCAGTATATCAAGCTGATGTTTCTCGTTGGTGAAAACAAGGTGCAGCGAAAATTTTCTCTTAGCAGTTTTCTGAAACAAGTAGGAAAAGTAACCTGATTGTAAAATGTAACACTGCTTTAGAGCGCTTGTACTTGGCTTTGGATTGTTATCCGGCGTTATCGGAGTCAGCATAGTGAAATGTTTGAGAAGTAGTCAAAAAGAGATGCTATTTTTGGGTCATCGCATTCCCCTTTTCTGTTTCGCGTAGTTGTAATATACGTTGGAAAATTTTCTGTCACGAGGCAGATCTTTGTAAGTACAGATGCTTCATCAAAAGAGTAATTTGTTAGCCGGGGCAAGGTGGATGGTATCAATCTCCTGCCTGTTAACCATAATAATGCACAGGGAATCCTGAACTAACTTGTTACGTCGTTTAGTTAGTTGTTGTGTTCTAAACTTTTAAAGTGCAAAGTGCCGTTAAAGATGAAACCTTCAACTGTTTACTACTTGACTCCTAACAATAAGAAACTGGCATCGTTTGTTCGATCCTTTCATCGTTGAAGCACGAATTACTTCTAAAACGGGACTATATATTCCAGCTCTTGGGACCACAACCACAAAGTTCTACATTTTGTCACTGGAAAATCTTTCTTTTTAATCCGAAAGTTCTACACCATCATCAGTTCACGCCAGCTAAAAGTAAGAAACACCTCAGCTCCGTTGCCGCCATACAGAAAGATACTGTATATGGAAAATACAGGACAGAAAGCTTAGCAATTTACAAGCCCACGAAATGACTTAAATGCTTATTATCAGAGCGCGCACTCAGGGTGAGATCGTATTTGGAGAGGAAATATAAGCTGGAAGAGGAAGGACAAATAAACTCATCGCAAATACCATTGAGGGCGCTAAGTCAACAAGTGGATCCAGCCAAATTCATTCATTGTATTTCGGACCCTAACCAGGAAGTTGGGAGAAAACAATCGACACCAATTGGAAAGTGCATTTGAAGTACACGTTGTGTGGATGGATTGCGACGCGCAATCTCAAAGTAGACCGCGATTCCCATTGAAGTGAACCTTGGCCATCCGATCACTAGGACCTCGAAACGCGTCATGGAGTGCAGTGGTTTCAGGCGGGCAACACCCAATTTGCTGCTGCTTAATCGACACCAAGTTCGAAGTGATGGCCATTGCTCCTCATGAACAAACCATTGGTTGGCCTCCGCTCCTCTTCTCTCATTCAGACTAGTTACGAAAACAAAGCGCATTGCGGAGTTGGTGTGCTGGCATGCGCAACACGTGGCCCAACCATCGGAGTCTGGTTAGTGACGTAACGGTGATGTGCATTTTGCCTGCACCTCCTACACCGAATACGAAACGCCGAACACGCTCATTGCCCACGTGGGGTACCCACCGAACATGAGTGCGAAGGCAGCCATAGTTGAACGTAATAAGCCTTTATATATCTGTCCATAAGACAGGCCAGGCTTCGCAACCTTGCGGTCGAGTAGAACCCACGGCTGCGTTGTAAACTCTTCCCTTTAGAGCGACAGTGATGTGGCGTCGGCGCCACAAGTAGCGAAAGTTGGCAAAAGCACCTCGGTCTGCTGTCATGCGGTTGGTGGTCTCCTCTATTTCACAGATTTCAAAATAGCCTATTAGATCCATGAATTTCCAGTTGACTTCTGGCTGATTCCCATAAAGGGTCAGCAGGTAGGCTGGTCCCGGCATAACTCGACATCAGTAAGTGACAATACCCCAATCATCTGTTCAATGTCATCTCTTCGGGCTTGGGAAGCCGGAGGGCCCTTGGATCGTTCCTTACAATAGCTTACGAAATGATTTTCTTGTCAGGTGACGTCAGTGCATCCGAAGTACCTAACTGCCAATGCAAGAATTTGGTAGCAACAGCCAAGCTATTAACTCAGAGCAACAAATATAGATGACTAATGAGTAGGTGGGTTTAACCATACTTTTATTTGGATCATCTCAATGTAAGCCGCAAAGATGAGCTACCATTTCTTAAATGCACCAGACGATTGTTTTGCCAAACTGGGGATCGTTAGTGGTGCGTATTCTCTCGGTCCGATGCTGGTGATATACCCTTAAACAGCAGGCAATGTCACTGAGCTATTGAGACGATAGTCGGATATCACGGATTGAAATCAAACGGGAATAAAACATGAACCATCTTCCACTGCTAATTAGGTTACGGCCCTTGAAGAACACAGTAGTTAGCCGTCCGCTGTGAGGGCTCCGCTTGCCAATGCCATGAACCAACAAGGAATTATGAGGGCTGGTAGGGAGTAGGACGGGCAATCCCGACCAAAGATATCTGCGCCTTGTTCAAGCACTAATCTGAGAAGCAATATGTTGAAAGCATGTTAACCGTACAGTCGTCTAGAATGTTGACGAAATCACCCTCCCCCCAGGTCTTCCAACCATGGAACCATCTTCTAAACTGTCTGTACCCCACCATAGATATTTTCGAAAACCTTTTAGTAGTGCACCAATAAACACCTAAACGGATACTGCGAATTGTATTTAGGGCCAGCTAGCAACTTTGGAACTATCCTCCGCACTTACGCACGTACATCAGCGTAGATATGTGAGTAACCATATTATTGGTTTCAACGTGTGGTACCAATAATAAATTGCTCGCGAATCTCAGTGGCATAGAGACCAAGGTGTGATCCGTGAACCACTGGGTTTCGAATTCCTCCCTAGCTCGGGCTATCTCTACCTGATAAGTCCAAATCAGGATGAAAACGTCGGTCGTAGTGTGTTGGTGTTGAGAGGAGCAACATTGAAATACTTCCAAATTGACACTTTATTTTTCATGATACAAACGCATTCCCACAACCGTGTTTCTACTGTGCCATCATTATGCCACCTTATCGATACGCATTGTTTGTTGCAAACGTGTAGAGAAATTATCCGGAATTAAATAATATACTAGTCACGCTGAAATTTTTGCTAAAACTTTTCTCAGGAAATAGTTGTTCAAATAAACGCAAATACTAATTTACTACTAGGTGATCACCTTGAACGAATAATACGTCACACTTTAGAAAAAGAAGCAGTGTTTTGACACCCCACGCGGATTATCAGTAATACATGATTAAAAGCGACAGATATTGTAATTTCCTTTGGTGCTTAAAAGTGTTCTGCAGGCACTATGTGGCCAATGAAGACTGGCAGGTTGGATTTGTAAACTAAGGCGAGTAAAAACGAATGACAAACTCATAAAATTGTGTGTACTAAATGCACTTCTATGTGCCATAAATATACCAATTGCTGCCGCAGCCGTTACAACTTTCTCGTTGACCTGAGTAAAATATGAAATTTCTACTGGAATCCTGGATGACAAAAGATAGATTGACAAAGCCACTTTCGTTCATTGCACTTCATGAACTGGTTCCGCTTTACAAATGAGCAGAGAAAAAATTATCTGACCAAGTACATAGCAAAAACTGTTAATAACTTGTTGGCATTTTTGGAGACCAACTTTGTTTATGCCCATTAGGGTGAGAGAAACGGGCTTAGTTGATTTCCAACTAAGTAAATCCAATAGTAGAGCGATTCAGTAAAATTTATTTGTTTAACCGCAACTAGCTTTCATCTCAGATGGGCCAACTACCAATCCGAATAAAGAGTAAACGTCCGTTTCATCACCCTTGGACTTGTCATTAGTTAGCATTTCCTCGGCATCCTTCAGGTTATGATCACCAGTGGTTTGGCCACCAGCCAGCATCTTATGCCACTGAGCCAAGGGGAACGATACCTAACAACCATGGACCGAAATCCAAATGCGACATTTGCGGGGACATCCACGAATGCCATGCAGGTAACTGTCTGTGTAGGGAAAAGTGATTAGTTCGCAGTTGTCAGGAATTACCAACCGGTAGAGCAACACTGGCTAGCCCCGGCAGGACGCCCGGGGCGTTTTGAATACTTGGTTAGCCTATCTGGCTTGTAATCTACTCGCGGTGCGATACATAAATAAGCGAAACACTAACCATTCAAACTGTGATGCGGACAGTGTGGCGCTCAACTTGACGTCATTGTTTATAGTTAACCACAATTTGCGTTACTTTCGCAACCTTAGAGATGTGTGATTTATGCCTACTTTTCTGAGAAAATTCTGAGCAACAGAACGTAAAGCTTGCTTCGGCATGTCTTTTCGAACCAGCGTGTTTTAATAGTGGGAGATTAATTCATTTTCATTAAGATATAGAACATCTTGAACCCCGACAGATAGCAGTCTTCCGAATGGATTTCGCATTCGAGAAGGGTGGTATGAAGTATAGCCAAAAATAATACGCCATCGGATTCAGTTTGTGTAAGGTGATATTTTGGACCAACAATTCAATTAATTCCCGGTCAGCACAAGTGCTGTTATCCTCAACTGACACATTTATTGTTACGAAATGTTATGTGTATCTGATTTGGTGGTACATGCACTCAAATTTCAATGGATTTTCATGTCCAAATGCAGAAGGACGCGTTTTGAATGACCGCCTTTGCCAGTGTATCGCACATCGACAGTGTCCCCCCATATTTTGCAAAAGTGGAACGGATAATTTGGACAGATTTAAGTATTTGCGTGTTGGTGCCTACTACCGACATCTCGCATACACGATTATGTTGGCCGCTTAAAATGCACTCAGAAATAAGTACACACGCGGCAGTTTGTTAGTATGCGTGCATGTGCAAGCTAGTGCCCTATGCTGAGGCTGATGTTGCATTCATGATGCTCCTTCATCGCAGATGGGCTAAACCAAAATACCCTTACTCCAGGTATTTTATGCTGGATACACTTCATTCCCCCTTATTTGGTTTTTTAAGACCACCTGAATAATCTTCTATTAATTTGCGCTCGTTGCTTACGCTAATTGTGGTTACCTACGTTAACTTTATCGCGTTTGCGGTAGTTGTTGAATAATTGGATATTTTTTACTTAACGCGGATTCGTCGCTAACTAACTTACTTCATATGCTAATTTAGCGAAGTTGTTTCGGCAAAGCCGTATGCTTTAACAGATTTATTTTATTTGATAATGTCATTGCAAGATACTGCCTGTTGTTTGACATCCCCGGTGTGGTTGCGCTTGATGTGTATCTTGACAAGGTGCCTACCTGTCCGTTACCCACTACAGTCACTCAGTCAGCGGTCGCAAAAAAGTGTCCACCTGCGTTATTCGCCTTTAAATCTTCAGATATATTCTTACAGAGACCTAGGTGCTATCATTCGACTTGGCTTCGCGAGCTCCTCCTAGCACTGTTCATCTTTTGGATCTGTCAATCACGGATAACCAGCCCATTGCGTTTTTGCATTTTTCGAAGTCAACCGTATTTGAACCTTATCGGAGCATTTACTTTTCTTCTCGTTGCACAAGAGCTCTTGTGGTCTTATTTTAAAGATCTTTTTGTGAGTCACCCGATCATCTTACTACCATTCCTTCAAGTCGCTGTACAAAGCGATAGTTGTCAACTTGGTCCGCCCTTGGAACAGCCACTGTCGTCATTAGACAGTATTTTCCAAGTCATGTTTCGTTGCCTCAATCCTACGTCGCATCGCTGCCTATCCACTTACCAGGTGGATGGATATCACAAATGGACTCTAACCGCAAGTACGTATTTCAACTCGTAGCGAATAGGCAAGTAGACGCGTCAGTCTGCCGCGCAGTGTACTGAAAACTTAACGGTTTACATGTGAGCACGGAACGTTGGGGTGTGTCCTTGAGTGCGTGTGTGCGTGCTTATCTATGTGTGTGTGTAGGGCCAAGCAGATTCACGGTCATAGTGAGCGATCATTGGTTGAACACGTAACAGTCCTCCCTGTTTTGGCTGACGTTACAGTCATGGCTGAAAAGGTTCGATCGGTTTGCGAATCCGGGTCGCTCGGCGTAATTGAGTTTCCCCTGTTGTTCTGTGTGCGTCGTGCTCTGCAGTTTGCTCTGCGATCTCCGAGTGTGACTGACTCACGGCAGGTGTGTCAGTGCTCCTGGGGCGTACATGATCTGAGTGCCGGCGAACAACCCGGCCGTCCGGAAGCTGCAAATCGTTTTGACTTCCTGAAGAATCGAGCACAGTCGCCGGCTGCCAACTTTGTTCATGCGGTAACCTGGTGTAAACAGGTTGCTGGTCCTGAAATGTAACTTCCGGCTTTGATTCCTCTGAAGACACAAACTTTTTCTGACGCTCCTGTACTTCAACACGCGGGTTCGGGAACAACAAATGAAGCCTCGTTCTCAGATTTCTGACGAACATCAATTCCGCCGAGGGTTTCCCGGTAGCCTCAGTGGGTGTAGAACGGTAGGAGAATAGGAATCGATCCAGTTTTGTTCGCAATGTTCCCGTTCGCTGCTTTAGTAAGCCTTGTTTCACAGTTTGTACTGCACGCTCCGCTGATCCGTTTGATGCTGGGTGATACTGGGCTGATTTAACGTGTTGGATTCCGTTGTTGGCGACAAATTTACCAAATTCGGCACTGGTAAAAGGCGAACCATTGTCTGTGCAAATAGTTTCCGGAATGCCAAACGTAGCGAAGGACGAGCGCATTTTAGTGATGGTGGATTCGGCTGTCGCCTGAGTAACTGGATGTACGTCAATCCACTTAGAAGGTGCATCAATGAGTAGAAGAAACATGGTCCCGTCGATCGGTCCGAAGTAGTCGGCGTGGATACGCTGCCATGGCTTGTCGGGCCAACGCCAAGGGTGTATTGGACCTGGCGCCCTGCTCCGCTGATACGCCTGACAAATATCGCAATTCTTCAGTAAGTTCTCTATGTCTGAGTCGATGTTGGGCCACCAGCAGTACCCTCACGCTAGTGCCTTCATCCTCGCCACACCTGGATGAGCATCATGGAGCTCTTTAAGTATCTGTGAACGCACCTTGGTGGGAGGGACTAGACGAGAGCCCCAAAAAACACAGCCGTCGAATAGACTCAGTTCGTTCTTCCGAATCATAAACAATTGTAATTCAACTGTTCCTTCAGGAGGCCAACCCATGTTCAACAAGCGTTTCACCATTGATAGCACGGGGTCTCGATCCGTCCATTGACGGATTGTTGAACTCCGTATCGGTGTTGTGTCTAGATGTTGCATTAGATTAAACAGTTCAAACGGAGGGTCTTGTTCATGTGCAGTTTCCGTGATCGGCAGACGGCTGAGTGCATCAGCTGTGCAGTTGTTGACGCCGGTAATATAAACAATCTTGTAACTGTAAGCACTCAAGGTTATAGCCCATCTTTGCATCCTCGGTGATGCCATTTGTTGTATCCCTTTGGTTTCCCCAAACAAGGATATCAATGGTTTGTGGTCTGTATGAAGCTCGAAAACGTTTCCCCAAAAATACTGGTGAAACCTCTTAACTCCGAAGATAACGGCTAGCGCTTCCCTGTCCAGTTGTGAGTAGTTCTTCTCCGCCGTCTGTAAGGTGCGCGATGCAAATGCTTTGGGTTGTAAAGAACCATCGTCCATGCGGTGGCACAGGACAGCCCCGACCACCCAAGGGGACGCGTCGCACTGAAGTATGAGTGGCTTCTTAGAGTCATAATGGACTAACGTTGGTGGTGAAGCAAGAGCTTGCTTTGCTTTATTGATGGCATTTTTTGACGGGAATCCCAACACCACGATGCATTTTTGTGTAAGAACTCATTTAATGGCGATAGAACCGTCGATGCATTAGGCAGGAAACGGCGATAGTGAGATAGCATTCCTAAGAACGAACGGAGTTCATCACAACTCTTTGGCTCTGGGCTTTCTAAGATAGGTTTAACCTTGTCATTTAAAACATGTAAACCGTGTTTATCAAGCCGGTATACAAGGTAACAAACAGAAGGTGAAAGGAACTCACATTTAGACCTTTTCAATCTGAATCCACTTCGCTCCAAACGCGCGAGCACGACCGCGAGTGTTCGAAGATGCTCTGTATCCGAGCGACCCGAGATAAGAATATCATCCAGATGAGCACACGCAAAAGGAATGTCCTTCACTAGGTCGTCAATAATTCTCTGAAATATTCCGGGGGCGGAATTAATGCCAAAAGGTAAGCGAGTATATTGAAATAGTCCCATGTGCGTGGTGATGGTAGTAAGTTTCCTCGAAGGTTCATCGAGCTCTAGCTGCGAGTATGCATGACTCAGATCAAGTTTGGTAAACTTTTCACCACCAACTAGTGTTGCATACAAGTCATCAATACGTGGCAAGGGGTACCTGACCAACATGGATGCTTGATTTATGGTTATCATGTAGTCACCACAAATCCGTACGGAGCCGTCCGGTTTGGTTACTGGCACAATTGGAGTTCCCCAGTCAGAAAAGTGTACAGGAGTAATAATACCTTGAGTCTGTAGGCGGTTTAGTTCCTCTTCAACTTTAGGCCTCATAGCGTATGGTAGTGTGCGCGCCTTAATGAATTTTGGTCGAGCGCCTTCCTTTAGTGTTATTGCAGCCTGAAATTCTTTCAACTTCCCAAGCTCCTCGGAAAAAACAGCTGAATGTTGTTTAAGTAATGTTTCATGTCCGGAGATCTCGGTGACTAATTTTACCACATGAATTGTATCCGGGAAAGCACGTATCTAGTCTCTTCCAAGCAGATTTGGACGATCCCCGGGGATCACATATACAGGAAGTGTGCGTATTTTGTCGCCATACTGTGCCTTCACGAAGTATTTACCAAGGCCACGTATAGGTTCACCGGTGTATGTGCGAAGAACAGAATTGCAAGCGGATGAGTTCGGGAGCGTTTTTACAGCGTTTTCCCGGATTATCGTCACGGATGCTCCTGTATCGATTTCCATTTGTACCTTTTGTCCTTCAATGTAAAGCACTAGAGTGTATGGCGCCGGCTGCATGCTAGAAACGGAATTAAGCCAAATGGAATGTAATTCAGGGTCGCTACCATCAGACTCGTCCACAGTTTTGATGGGGTTTGCTCCTCGATAAGCCCCACCTGAACGTCGCTTGACCGATCCACACACACGCCCCAGGTGGCCCACCTTCCCGGAGCTTCGACATACTGTCTTCTGATGCCGGCAGTCGGATGGACAACTGTGCTGCCCACCACAACAATAGCACACAAACAAATTGACGCCAGTGGGTGGCTTTGGTTTTGGTGTAGTGTTAATCAATCGCAGCTCATCTGACGAGTCCTTCAGCGTAAATGTTGCGAGTTGTTGTGTAAGGTGTTCCCTCTGCCGGGCAATCGAGCAGGCCGTCTCCCAGGTCAGTGAACAATCATCTTGTGAAAGGAGCTTCTCCCGCGTGCTCTGGTCTGAGATTCCGGATATCAAACATTGGAGTAACATGGTCTCTTCAAATCTCGTTGAATCGACTTCATTGTATTTACAATCAGGTGTTGCTTGTAGTACACGAGCGATGAACTCGTTCACACCCTCATCTGGTTTCTGGCAGAGTTTCGAGAAGTAGTATCTAGCCGTAAAAACATTCTGACGAGCACCCCAAAGAGGGGCATCTGATACTTGACTACATATCAAATTCATCTCGAGGGACTGCACGCCATCGAAAAAATGGATTTGCCGCCGACCCTTTATTGGTTGGCCTAAACTCACTTGCTTCATCCTTCCAATCTAACCCACTTTTGTTCTCCGAGAAGCTCTCATGCATGTACACAAATACTCAAAGTCTACTCAGCAAATTAGCTGAATTAATACTTCGACAGGCGTCAGCAAGTTGGGATCTCATCGTTGTCACCGAAACGTGGTTACGCTGTGAGATACCGGATGCGAAAATCGCGCTAGCAGGCATGCCGGTTTTCCGGAAGGATCGTGACAACAAAGGTGATGGGGTAGCCATCTACTTTCGTAACAACCTGTAATGCGAACCCATAAAAGCCACAAAAAGCCACAAATGTCTGTTTAACAACACTGCGACGTGGCGGATGTGACTCGCCACTCAATAAAGTCACCGCCCCTAACACATTGGCAAGTTGACCGACACCACATTTACAAGTTCTGTGCATAAATCGGCTCTCGCACGAACACGCCTACATATCTGAATAGTGACATGCCACTATTCTTAAGTATTTTTCACCCGTTTCCTCATACTTCACTCACCTGACCCACACTGCGTACGGGACCTCCTCGGACTAGTTCCTCATCAACATACCATATAAGTGATCTGAATACTATCTTTACCTCTCGCATTCTGTGTACATAGACTACATACAACCTTTGGGCTCTATGGGCCCACACTACTGTCTCCAACTGTACTACTCCCACTGTTGGTGCGGCTTATTCTACTATCATGTACAATAATGCAATATGCTGATAATGCCCGAAAGGCGTGTCTCGCTTTGTTGAGAATAAAATATTTATTTATTTGTTTATTTATAAATGGTTCGGAAACCGAGGTACCTGAATCCATTTGGTGCAATTTCCGGCTGAGATGGAACGATCTTGGCCTATTGGTTGTTGTTTACCGCCCATCATCATCCAAGGTAATGGAGTCCATTGTAGCTGAGGCTTTGATGGGGTACCTGGAGAACAACAAAATTCTCGTTCCGGAACTGCACGGATTTCGCCAAAATCGGTCCTGTACCACTAATCTGTTAAGCGATCGTGCAAGCTGGACAGAATCTGTGGACGCTTGCGTAGGAGTCGACTCGGCCTACTTAGATTTCTTAAAGGCGTTCGATTGTTTAGACCATCGCATTCTACTCTACAAACTCCAGGAATATGGAGTCGGTGATCCTGTTCTGGGCTGGATAGGAGACTTTCTCGTTCGACGTCACCCGAATGTGAGGGTTCAAAGCAACCTATCGGAATGCATGGAAGTTCAGTGTGGCGTACCTCAGGGCTAGGTACTTGGACTCCGCCCGTTGCTGGTTTTCATAAATGATCTCGTAAGTGTGCCATCTTCTAGCTGTTTGCTATTTGCTGATGATCTAAAGGTATGGCGCACTGCAGCTACAGTGGAGGATCATACAAAGTACAGGAGGACTTGGACAAAGCGTAAACATGGTCCATCGAGAACATGCCGCATTTCAACGTCACCAAGTGCAAAGTTCTCAGCATACGGCACAAGAGTATTCACAAGTACCGCCTAGGACCACACATTCTACAGCGGGCTTTTCACAAGTGCAATCTCGGCGTGCTAGTTCAAGGTGACCTCGGTTGTTTGCGGCAGACTGAAAAGGCATCTAAGAAAGCAAACTAGTATCTCGGCCTTCTTTGCAGAGCTTTCGGGAAGTCTGACCCTTCAGTCTTTCCAAAAATGCTTAGTGCGTACGTGAGGTCGCACGCGGAAAACGCTATTCAAGCGTGACAACCCTGGCTCAAGCGCCATCTCTCGGCACTCGATACTGCACAACGTAGGGCAACGAAGAGCGTCAGAGGTTTGACCAGCCTCCCCTACCCACACAGGCTGAAGACTCTCAAAATATACAGTGGATGTTATGGGCGTCTAAGTGGCCATCTCATAATGGTGTACCAGATCCTGAGAAATCCAAACCACCCATGCCATTCCCTTCTAATACTCAGTCCAAATCCCCCGCTAAGGGGTCACCAGTTACGCTGGTCACGCAGCACAGCCGCCTGGAATGTCGGCGAAATTATTTCACCCTTCGAGTGTCACAGCCTTGGAACGCCCTCCCGGAACATGTAATTAGTGCACCCGCCCTATCCCTTTTCAAAAAACGCCTTGACGAAACTCTGTCACATTTGCAATACGTGATATAACCCATGACAACCAGATGCTGGTACTAATGAACAACAGACAATGGAAAGTGCCATAACCCTACTCGAGAATGAGTCACTCCAAACCCCTTGCAAACAGTTTGATAAACGCTACTACTGTAGGAACTGCATTTCTGAATCTTGTGGACCCAAGGTAGCTGCACAGGAGTAAGCGTTGCCCTTGCTATTTTTAACTACTTTTCTCGCCTATTACTTGATCAATGTCCACTCACCTTATGGCTTTGTGTGTGCACATACTAATTTCAAAACCTTTATACGGCAGTGCAGCTAAATCTGTAATCGTCCGAATCGACGATTCCATTATCCATTGATCTATCTTTTCTCACTTTAACCACCCTACGGGATATGTCAAGCACTTGCTTTTTTACCAATTATAAACCATTGTTCATTGTTCCTCCATACTGTCTCCAGGAGACACTTGGTCGTTGCTGGAGGGGACAGGGTGCACGGTGCTTGTGGCCGTGCTAGGCTCATAGATTGGTTCCATGCACTTAGTGTGGAGCGGACCACGGTCCAGTCATAGCCTTGTGTAAGATTGATTCCCATATACAGTGTGCTTGTGTTTGCCTGTGAAGGAGTGTGGGCCGGCTCCGTTGATGAAACGTGGCTCCCATCCACTTGCCTCCCGGTCTTAATCCTTCGGTTTTACACTGGATATGGGGTGTGTGGTTGGAGCTGTGGGTGGTGCAGCGCAAGTCACCCATGGTCCCTCTGTAGGCGCAGGCGTCCTGTGGCTGGCTACAGTGACAGACCACTCAAAAACCGGATGTCGCCAGCCATGCGTTAGCTAGCCTAACAACGGTGAACTGCAAGTGAAGTAAAATCAGACCATTTTAAGTGTCGTTAAGCTAAATGTGATTCTGTAGAAAGGCGTTGAGAGTGTGAATGTGTATTAGAGTGATTATGTAAAGTTCGAAACCTTTGCTATTCAGGCCAGAAGGTCAGGGCTTTCAAGATGATATCGCAATAAAACATGGACGATGAAGCATGCATTCTGCGTCACGGCCACTGACAGACAACTTCAATTCGTTTATCCATACATTGCAACGTAATCAGCGTTTAACTTGGGCAATTCAAAAGAGGCACCACATCGCGTGTACGACAGAAAAATGTAAGTAGACTGAAATTGAGAGCAGTTGCGGCCTGCCATGATCATAAATAACGGTTTATCCTTAGAGAAATAGCTTCGCTGTGTTCAATGGAGTCACACAAAGTCGGTGCAATGGAATTATTTCAGTAGACTGGTAAAGAGCAAGAAAAAATTAGATGTAGAGAAAGCATGGTTGCTTAGAGTACATTTTTCAGAGTATCATTATATTATTTTGAACATCACTGCAAACAATCACACGTCAGTCATTGGTTCGGTTAATGGCTATCCTATTCGTTGTACCGCATGCAAGAACACTCACGAGTCATCTAACTTAAATTGTAGGTGCGGGAAAGCTTCAGAGTTTTGGCTCACTTCAGGCGACAGCAGTGATAGTAGCATCTATCAGGACTGAAGGACGAAAACTCACTACACTTGCAATGGACCCTGAAATCCCTGTTTGTTCCACCATACACTCACTTAAAAGCTAGGCAATCGCATCCAAAGGAATAAGTACCTAACACGTCCAGAATTGATCGTCAAATGCAGTTCACTTCCTAAATTGGTCAGTGAAGAAGTTGCGTGCAGTCACTAATGGAATCAGTCTTAACCCGAACCAAGAGGATTCATGCCTGGTTAAAGCAAACATCTCGTTTTGTTCTGTGTATGCTAGCAGAATGAAATGGGACTTGCAATCCATCTCCTTATTAAATAATCTAGATGGACATAATGCCAGTGATGCAATGCGGGAAACCGCATTCTTGAGATTTTACACAACCCAATGCTTCGGTTACAGTATCCACTCCAGTGGTTGTGATAATTATCCGTCAGCGATAGCTTCAAACATTTCTGGGTTGGGACATACCCTATACAAATATTTTGGATTTCTTTTTATCCCCGAAGCATCTATGCTATCCGCGGAAAAGCACTGGATAGCAGAGATAGATGGGCATTTGTTATTCATGTGAGAGAGTGACTGAAAATCTGCGCAATTTTTTCCTGGGATACTCGCCGCTGTATCCTTCAGCGTCTCGGAGTAACCGGAACACAATTCTTGGTCCTTCACACTAATTTTTAAAACCCATCAGCACTACAGTTGAAGTTAACTAAGGCGCTTACTCAAGGGACTGAAAAATAGATGGTCGCCTTGGGTGGTAGTCGCTATGCGCATGTTCATGCCTAGGGACATTAATCATAGGAGAAAAGATTGGGCTGTTTTGCCTGATGGCAATCGACTGATGTTCTTCATAGACAAGTGGTCGCCATAGCAGATTGTACTGTAGTTAAATAGAGGCAATCTGACACGTCTGAAAATAGTCGCCTCGCCGGTAAGTGGGAAATAAACGGTAATATTAGTCGTAATATCAAAATCCCTGTGTCAAGCAGAAGAGCATAAATCCAATAATCCGTGCTTAGATGGAACGACACTAGGCCGATTGAGAAGAGGCCTACTTCATATCTTCTATATATTCCACCTATCTGTGTTGGTATGGTATTTTCCTATTTGTTATGTAAGTTAATGTATGATGAAAGCGAATGCGTGTGAGTTATGCAAATTCGCATTCTGAGGCGACTTTATAGTTATAGCTCTTTGCTTGCTGCAGTGAAAAGCTGGTATTTGACATTAGTGTCATGTGTCTGTCTCCCTGATCTGTCGCATATTGACACCCCGGGTGTATCGAATTCGGAGTTCTCATAAACCACCCCTAAGCAACGAAGATACGTCCTCTACCACACACTAATACTTTAGATTTAATATCCATGAACAAAGGAGTATAAGGTCTCCAACAACGCTTAATCCGACATTTTAATTCGCAAGCATTCTGTAATTACACAGAGCTGTGCGTGAGCTAATGTACACAGTGTTGAGAACGATGTGTTGTAGAGAAAGAAAGAGCACTGTGATTTGTTCAAATGCACCGGTGGATTAAAACGCCATCGAGCGAACTAGACCTTTTTAAGACCAGGCGCTGCAACTATGTGCCTAGTATTGGTGCGGATGGTGTCAAAACTAAGCCTATAGCGCGCATCTGGTTAGTTCTATGCACCTGCATCCTTTCTGAAACAGAGAGAAGTTCGATATCAGCTGTCCCCAGTACCACTTATAACTCCAGTAACGTTTTGGTCACGAAAACTTTTCTGAAAAGGAATAGAATCGCTTTTCTGGACTCCAGAACGAAAAATTCCATCTCTTATGCCGTCGAATCTGGAAACTGGCGACTAAAGGTTATGGTGTAGGCTAATTAAACTCAGCAAGATTCAGTACATCGACGGAAGTTGTGCTTCAGCAGGGTGCTTAGCAATAGTGCTACTGTGTCTTGGGCATCCAGCTTGTCACTTGTCCTAATTACTGCGTGGCATCCAAACGCCTGGGCGTCATGGTAGTAGTCCCGTGGAAAGCAACACTTTCTGCTTAATGCGCTGGTCGTTAAGACATCACATGTACCAATAACAGGCAAAACGAAAGGATCCATTTCAAAGGAATGAGCTGAATTCCGTTATTCCGCATGTTATACGCAGCTATTTGCTTTCAACACTCACTGTCCAATGCGTTTCTACGGGAAGTATAGTCGTTGTGAGAGTAGAAAGAAATCCAAACGATTTGATTGCGTCGCGTCACAATCTAAAGATGATTGTGATAATCGCCGACTGATAATTATCATGGCCTCTGGAGGGGATACGTTAAATGAAGCATCCGGTAGCTTGCAACCTCAAGAATGCGGTTTCCCACACGGCATTATTGGCATTATGTCCATCGATATTATTTACTAAGGAAATGGCTTCCAACTCCCATTTCACTATGCCATCATACACAGAACAAAACGATATATTTGCTGTGACCAGTGATGAATCCTCGTGGTTCGAAGTAAGACTTTTTTCATTGGTGACTGTAAGCACTATCGTCACTGATTATTAAAAAGTTAACTGTTTTATGCAATAAATTCAGCAGTGTGAGGCAGTTAATTCTCTGGTTTCGACGAAATTTGACTGTAAATTGTAAGAAACTGGGAATTTTCACTTCAAGACATTTGTGGTGAGTTTCTGTCGTTTAGTCCCGATGGATTTTACTACTACTGTTGCCTCCCGTATTCAGCCAAACGCTGTATTTCAGGTATATTTGAGTGCTTTGGAAACCTAATTTTTGCATGAGGTAGAATTGTGTTCTTACATTGAATAAATATGTTGAGATTTAATATTTATGCACAATCTGTATTGCTGTTGCAGGTTGGTTTCGCTATGGCAAATTTTGGTTCTTACATGGCTGAAAGCATTTGGATATTTTCTAAACTTTTATTTACCTATCGATAGTTTCTTTCCATCAGTGGTTAAACCACTTTGCTTTGTTTTGTCATTTGAAATGTAAATGTATATCAGTATATAAAATTGTATGTGAGTAGAGGGCTGGAGAGTTTATGCTGCGCCGAGACTGATGGTGGCTAGATCCTGACAAATGTTCTACACACGGCTGCTACTGTAATGTCATAGGCTAGTATCCTGGTCGGGTCTTCGTGGTGACAGCTGGGTGGGAGTTGGGTTACGTCCTTCTCCCTGCTAAGATAGAGGACACCAATCCGCATGAGTCAATGAACTGAACAGGTGCTGGGCCCGCTGCCTTTCGGGTGTTCATTTAATCGAAGGCTTTGACTGAGGACCCTAGTCGTTCTGCTGTCAGATGTGGGCGCCCTATCAGTATTCTGGTCCACCATCTTCGGATGTTAGAAAGTGGTCGATGGCCCAGTTCCCGTAAAACCTAGCCATGGGAGACAACATGTTTACGGGTTATAATCTCACAACTCGATTGGCGTAGAGCACGAGGGTCACGCATTGTCTCTGACGGTGGGAGGGCACCTCCGGGTGTTCAATGGTTTGCCTCTGCCCGCCTCAAGCCAAGCAGCCCCTAGTTAAATTGGTGCAGAACCGCCAAAACCCATCTGTATCTGACCATGGTCGCAGCTGCGTCTCCTACTACGGTCGCCAAACGTATTTGAATCGCTCCAGTACCTCAAAGACTGTGTGTGACGGCCGTCAAGTAGATCCCAGGCTGTCTTTGTAATCATATTCTCGACATGGATCAGCTCCAACTGTCATGTGCTTCAGGTTATTGAGTCAATGCCTCCGGGTGGAGTCCCTCAAGAAAACCTCTGAAGCACAACCGCCACCTTGCTTGTGATTGCCCACCACTGCAATCGTATGCCCGCGCGCACAGCGTTCAGCAACGGGTGCTGGAACGCGCGCATACTACTGGATCGGGAATCGATTAAGCGCCATTAGCGGCACGCTGCGCTGGTCGCTATGGAATTGGCGCGGTACTACATCGATAGCGCGGCGCTCAGTGAGACCCGGCTCGCTGGGCAAGATAAGTTGCGTGAAGCAGGTGCTGGCTATACATTCTACTTGGTGGACAACGCCATCAGCACCACATGAACATGGGGTCGGATTTGCAATATCCGATCGCCTCCACTATCAGCTCGTGGGTGAACCAACGGGCATCAGCGCGCGACTGATGACTGTTCGCCTACGATTCGGAAGAGGTAAGTTTGTCACTTCTATCCGCACGCACGGGCCAATGGTGCGTTATCCTGGTGACACGCGTGATCAATTCTATACTTAGCTATCCTCCGTTATACGGTCTGTGTTGAGGAGCAACCGACTATTTCTGCTGGATGATTTCAACGCGAGCGTTGGGAGTGATGTATCAGTGTGGACAGATGTCATCGGTCTGCATGGCATTGGTTCAGCGAATGCGAACGGTGACAGGCTGCTCTCACTGTGTGCTACTCACGGCCTGACGATCACAAACACTCGTTTTGCACTGAGTATGAGTGGGATAGTAACTTGGACGACACGCGGAGTGGTCACGCTCACCTGCTCGACTATGTCATCGTACGTCAACGTAATATACCTGCAGTCCGCATGACGCACGTACTGCGTGGAGCTGAGTGTGGCATTGCTCATAAATTGGTGCGGACCAAACTGTACATATACTTTCGTAAATCTGTATTTTGCATTCCCGCTGTGAATCGGCGTAAATTTAACATTCTGTGGCGAAACACCTTAAGCTGGTGAAGACTATGGCTGCAGTTCTGTGTGATGTGAAACGCATAGCCACAGTAGGCGATCTGTGTACCACGATCGTGACCAGATGATAGCTACTGCAGAGGAGACCATCGAGCGTGCTAACTGTAAGCAGCCTAATTAGTTTGAGAAAAACAATGCGACGATTGGTGCATTGGTGTGTGAGAAGAATACAGCGTTTGCAGCACATGTGCATACCCCAGTGACTTGGGGAAGAAGAAAAGCTTTGCCAGAATTTGACGACGATTAACCCGAGAGCTCTGTCGCATTAAAAATGCGTGGTGAACGGAGAAGGCGAAGCAGTTGGAATGCTACGTCGAAACCCGCCAACCCAAGGAATTCTTTGACTCCTTGAAGGCGGTGTTTGGAACGCAATTGGAGCCGCTGAGGACGCTGATCGACGGAATCCCAGGAGCCGTTTGCACACGGACTGCAGATATAATACAGATCTGGCGAAAGCACTTCGACTGTCTTGAACAACCGTTCAGAGATCGACTGGCCTACGTTAAATGGCCTGAAGCAGCACAATGTGAAGGCGAGTCTGGCAGACACGCCGACACTGAATGAGACGCAGAGAGCACTTGCTCAGCTGCGAAACGGCAAGTGTGTCGGGGCCGACGGGATCCCGCCTGAAGTATTGAAACACGGCGGACCTGCGTTGGTGGCTGCGTTACACCACTTAGTGCAACGCATGTGGATTGAGGAGGAATTGGTTCCTGAGCTGAAGCATGTTCTTGTGCTAACACTGCGCAAACGTAAAAGGAAGCGAACCAGCTTGCATGAAATATCATGGTATCAACTTGCTAAATTGTAAAGGCAAGGTGATTGCCGGAATCCTGCTCAACCGCGTCGTCAGTCAGGTTGTGGGAACCGAACACGGCGAAAGAACAGGACTTCGTTCGGGTCGAAGCACTATAGACATAATGTTTGCGATTCATCAGTTGCAGGGGAAGCGCAGAGAACTTGCTTTTTGTTGATCTCAACAATACATTTGATACGGTGAACAGCGAGACATTGTTGCTGGTGTCCGTGTACGTTTGTAAGTTTAATTGAATGTCTGTACAGTGGTGCAGCTGAGTGGGGAGATCTCGGATGACTTTGCAATTGTCACTGGTGTGAAGCAATGCTGTGTCTTAGTTCCTACCCTGTTTCATATTTATCTTCATGCAATCACGCCTTGGGCTTTTGATACCGCTGTGATTACGGTGTTCGTGTGGTGCACCGTATTGATGGTGGGTTGCTGAACATCTGTCCTTTCTATGCCAGAACCCTAGTCAGTGAGATAACTATCCGTATGCTACTGTTCGCTGACGACTGTGTGTTGTTTGCACACAGGGAGTATGATTTGCAGCACAAGACTTGTGTTCTGGTTTCGACAACCACCATAAACGCAAGCATAACTGTCTGTCACTTATAGCCTTGACCGGAAGGGCAACCTACAATGGCGCCGCGAATCAGAATTGGTGACAAAATAATGGCAACTACCCCCGCATATGCTAACTTGGGTGTGTGATGTGTACTGACCAGCAGCTACACAATGAACTTCGTATCGGCTTATCGAAGGCAGCGCCGGCATCCGCGATGCTTGAGTACCGAGTGTGGAACAATCAACAGCTTACCGTTGGCACGAAGCTGATAGTGTAAAAACTCATGGCGGTGTCCGTTCTTCTATACGACAGCGAAACGTGGACAATGTACCCGAGGGATGTGCGATATCACGAGCAATTCCAGCAGCAGTGTTTGCAACGGAAACAGAGTTGCAAACACGGAAGTGTTGCGTCAAAGTAGAATGTATGCAGTGGACCACATACATTTGCTGGGACACCTTAGGTGGCTCGGTCACATGTGGCGCGGATACCGAATCAGCTATTAGGTGGTCAGCCGTGTGTTGGGAAGTGGCAGGTGCGGAAGCCGAAGCTTCGTTATCAGGACATCATGCAAGAGGGCCTATCACTTTCTACTCTTGCTTGCAGGTCATGGGAATCAAAGACGGTCGATCGTCGTGAATGGCACGAAGGCCGTTGCCGAAGTGCACGAGAAGCCCTCATGCATGCGGAGAAGAAGCTGCAGTTGCGGAAGTGGCAGGTGCTGATGGGTTGTACTCCACCGACACCGAGCGCATGGTGCTGTTGCACTTGCGGTCTGGGTAAGACAGGTCTAGTGAGCCATGAGCGAGGCCACTCGGGTACAACATCGAAACGACGACGTCCTGCTGTGAAGGTAGGCACTACCGGCGCATCGTTGGTAGGTACGGTGCATTCGACTTACAAACCGCGTGCTTACATGCTAAGTCTCATTATTTTAGCCGTGGGTTTGCTATATTGTCCTAATGCCTTTTTAGTCCCATATTAACGTCTACATGAACTATGTTATATTAATTTTTCCACGTCGCTTAAGCTAATTGTAGTCAACTTCGTGAACATTACGTGTTTGTGGCATCTTCTGTAATGTAGATTTTCTGACATCTTGGACATATCGCGGAATTTTTGGCAACCAGTTTAACTCCTATGCTTATTTGTGAAGTGTTACGTCACCATATCTGTATGCATTATTCGATTTATTTTTTCTGATGGCGTCATCTCAATTTATTGGTTGTTGCGTTTGGTTGTGCTGGATGTGCATGTTGACAAGGTGTCTACCTGTCTATTGCCCACTACCTCGTCCATAGTGGCTCCAGGAGACAGATGGTCTTTTATGAAGGGGACGGGGTGCACGGTCCTTGTGGTCGTGCTACGCTCGAAGAGTGGTTCCACGCAGCCACCGCCTTGTGTGCGATTGATTCCCAACTACGGCGTGCTTGTGTTTGCCTGTGAAGGAGTGTGGGTCGGCTCGGTTGATGAAGCTTGGCCCCTATCCACCTGCCTTTCGGTCTTATTCCTTCGGTTTTACATTAGATATGGGGTGTGTGATTAGAGCGGTGGGTGGTGCAGCGCAAGTCACCCATGGTCCCTCTGAAGGCGGAAGCCTTCTGTGGCTGGCCACATTGACAGGTCAATCAGGTGAGTGGAACGCTGCTTACATCTAAGACAGCCTTTTGAGGTAATTCTAAGACAAACTATTTTTCACTGTAGCCCATTCATGACAAGTTCGCATGCGGAATCAAACGCAGGGGTCATTCCACATAGTTTTAGTAGTTCTTTCACGTCGAGTACTTTGGATTCAGCTAGCCTGAATTTTAGCAAATACAGTTTTCTCTCCATTATATTATTTTCAGGGTTAATCATCTCTGTCATATTCCCGGGTTTATGCACACGAGTCAGCAGATCTGGAAACTTACTCTTCTCTCTGGTAAAAACAAACAACATTTCCCAGTTGCAAGATATAGTAGAGAAAGAATGCTTGTGGAATCAAATGGTGATGTTGAGTGTGAATAAATATATTGGACCTAGCCATGGTGTTTGTAAGTTATACATCACTATGTTGTGGAACCATGTGAAAATCTGCTGCCGGTATGGTTTTATGGACTCGTACATTTTACTAATGAAATAAAATACAAAACAAAATGAACGAATAAATCCATAATGGATAAACTTTAGCAATAATTGTTTTTGGCATTCCATGTCAATATTTTTATTTTAGTTTTAGTTTTAATGTGGTGTCTTTCAAACATGCAACAATTAACGCACCTCGTATTAATTCAAGTTTGTAAGATCAAATCACTGACTGAAGAAAATAAAACAGCGTAACTTTTGGGTTATCCTCTCGCAGTACGAGGAATTGTGATATATTCCTACGCATCTTTCCCCAATTCACTGAATCGTTGGGAACAACGCGTGCTTGAATTGCTAATGACTCAACCGATGAATTAACTTGAAATATGAACAATGACTAATGAGCAAAGTTTTATGACGGGTAAAAAAGCAGTTACCTGACATGTCTCGCATTATGGTTAGGGCGAAACTACAACATCAAATATATATGAGTTTTATGGTTGAGCCTTTTTCTAGCAGATAGGCCGCCGAATACTAGTAGTGTAAGTAATAATTTATAGCGAACGACGAGGCAACTTAGGGGTAGTCGTAATTGATATATTCCGTTAGCAAATTAAAAGTAAAACTACTAATTTATGCACCATCTCCTCATGTTTATGTGAAACGATATTCCGATTTGAAGGGACTATTATTATATTCCAAAGTAGCATCGTTTAAGCAACGAAGTGTTGGGGGTAAAAGGCAAGATCCAATCGTTTTTTAAAAATATCCATGGTCGGGAGAAACAATGGAATGGAATAATGGAACAATGGTTTATTACGGGTAAAAAAGCATCGCTTAACAAGTCCCGTGGGATAGAAATTATTGGGAAAATAAATTGCATAATAAAGCGAAAAGTGTTGTGGTGGACTCACTATAGACTTATGCGGAATAGCGGAGATGTTCGCGTATTAAACGTGTAAATCCATAAATCGATTGGTTAGACATTTGGCAAGACACTGTTTGACTGCGTTTTGTACCCCCTGGCTAACAAGTCATAAAATGAAATGTAAGTGAGACAATGCATCGTCAACACATATTTTAAATATCGCCAGATTGGGAGCAGAGACGACATAATTAGGAAGGGCGTTCCAAGGCTGGCACACGCGGAGAGAAAAGAAATTTCTACGGCATTCAAGCCGGTTATACTGAATTGTCAGCTTCAGAGGGTGACCTCTTAGTTTAGTGTTGTGGTTCAATTCCAACAGCGGACGGCAGATGTGGTTTGGTTTCTTCAGAATCTGGTAAACCATTATGAGATGCCCGGCAAAAGCCGATATCGACTGCTAGTTTGTGAGAAAGTCCCAGGATTGTCAAACCCGAAGAAAAAAGAGTTCCGCTGACATTCCAGGCGGCTATACTGTTCACGTAATTTTAAAGCGTTACCTCTGGGAGTGGTGTTACGGTTGAGTTTTAACTAATGACGGCATACGTGATTAGGTTCACTCAATATTTGGTTGACTAGTATGAGATCGCTGCGCAGCCTTCTGTAGCAGCCACTGAAAACTCCCAGTGACTTTAGCCTTTGTTGGTATGACAGATTTCGTAGACTCTTGAGGTTTTATTGACCCTGAGTTGTGATTCTTCTAGCACTTTTAAGTCGCGCCTTAACCAAGCTTGCCAAGCTTTGGATAGTGTATTCAACATGAGTGCGCACGTAAGTGCACTTTAGTGCATCTTGGGGAAGATGGATGGGTCGATACAAATGAATGCTGTCCACAGCAACCGACATGCTGATTGGCTCTTTTCGCAGTTGTCCTTGACTGCATTGAAATGTTAAGGTCACTGAATGAACAAACTTATATACCGTCCCAGGGAGGTTGTATGTAATACATGTGACCTAAGCCTATACACCTTGTCATGCCTATGACGCAACTGAACAGTCGGACATTTTTCCACATTGAACGGTAGTATATTCAGAACTGACCAGTTCGAAATCGAGTTGAGTTCACGCTTGTTTTTCGTAGTCGTTCGATTCTCTGATTGCTCACTATCACTTGATATCATCAACGAAAAATATGAAATTGGTAATATCACTCACCATGTCGTTTATGAACATCAAGGATAGACGGGGCCGAACACCGAGGCTTGTGGTACGCTGCAGTGCACCTCATTTGCGTCAGAGAGGGATGCTCGTACTCTCACGTTCAACCGACGTTCGTGCAGGAAATTGTATATCCAACATGGCAGTGGTCCACCAATGCCAAAGAGCTGAATTTTATGAAGGAGAATTCGGTGTTCTAAGCGATAGACTCCCACTTCACCATCAGCTGCTTCGGTCTAGCTATTGCGTGGAATTAGCAGCTTCGTGACGCATGAGTATTTTTGTCGGAAGCCATGTTGCTTTGGTGCTATTATGTTGTGATTTTCCAGACTTTGCGTGAGTGCATCAGCGATGATAGACTCTATAACCTTGCAAATCACAGGGAACAGCATTATCAGACTGTATTTGGTTGCGTCAGTGCGACTACATCTTTTATGAATAAGAGTGATAAGCCTTCGCTTCAATATTGCTGGAATTTGGTTACGTTATAGACAGCGCTAACCAAATATAGCCAACGGTTCTGCCAGATCACTTACTGCTGCCTGTATAGCCTTCGGTCGAATGTTATAGACACCTGAAGAGCTGTGGATACTTAGGGAAAACATTTTCTTTGACACAATTTCTGCACTAGAAGTGATATTGGATAAGGCTGATGGTGAGGCAGTAGAAACAGGGATAATCGTTGGGCTCGTAACGCTGGAACGTCTGTGAATAATGGAACTGTAGGAGAGCGGCTACTTCAGTTGCTGACCACTTGCACCCGTCAGTCCTGATCAGTGCTGGAATTTCGCGTTGCACCTTGCGAAGGCAATTAACATGGCTGTATAAGAGTATGCGGTTCGTGCAGAAATCATTAACTCCTGCTGATGCGTCACCTTATCATCGAGGATCAAGCACACATAGAAGTTACGCTGTACCAAATAGGCAATCCAGATCTCGGAATTTGGGGAGCCCTTGCAAGCTCTCTATGCTATGTCCCCCAAGGACATGCATTTACTTTTTCTTCTCAGAAATGTCCTGCTTATCCTATGACGATGGAAGGGTTTCTGCTGAGACGCGTTTACTACCAGTGTGCTAGACTTCCTTATGAGAGTATCCCAGGCTATTTCTTGGGGCTTTCAGTTAAGAAGGCCCAACTTGTCTCCTTAAGAAGCGCGGATATGTTGTAGTGCGTAGCCGTATACAGTTTATCATCGTCTTCCTCAGGATATTCCGCATAACATATATAGTTAAAAAGTAGAATGACATGGTCACTGTGACCCAGCCGTGTGCTTGTAATTATTCCGTCGCTAATGCGTTCTTCGCTGATGTGTACAAGAGCATTTATCGACGGCTTGTTAACAGTTTGAAATCTGACGGAAATGGTCACTTAGTTGTAGAGAGGGTAGCGGCAAATCACCTCTTATACAACGGGTTTTAAACAGCATGCTACTACTTGCCACTATTTCCAGGTTGTGCACATGAAACCCACCTGCGTTGAGAATGCGAAAGTTAGACCTGCTCAAACCAACCTGAAGAAGGTGGTTCAGTTTGGAGTCCATTTCACACGTATAGTTTTGTGGACGTTAAATCACAGCTATAAGGTGTGTCTTTGTTCCGCAACCGTAGCCGGCATGTTAGCGAATCTAAGGCACGGATTTCTGCGTGGTTATTAAGTTTACATCGAAAGTTAGCTTTGTAATACAGAAGTACGCCAACACATCGTCAAGCTCTCTCAATCCGAAAAACCATCTACCAGGCAAATTGATCACAGAATCTGCTATCTCCAGGCCCAACCAGGTCTCGATAATCATAATGAGAGCCCGCCATTGTGACGTCTGGCCTTCTCTAAGTCTAACCAACTTACTAAGAGGACCTTGGGCGTTATTATGCAAACACGATAGCGCTTTTCATAGAAGTGTGTGGGTGGACAACAAATTTGTATTTAGTTTTACATCGACCGTTTGTCCATCTGCGGCTAATCGCATTTCCGTGTGTCGTTGGTTCTTGAATTTCAGGCAGGCTGCAATGTAGCACGAACCATTCCGGACCGAAATGTTTCCCGTACTGTCAGGTATCTCGACTGCAAATGTGCGTACCAAACTGCACGATTGCAAAGGCACGTATTTTGTTGAGGTTGCACGTTCCCATTAGGTGCTACAAAATAGTGGCCGGCGCCAGCTATCTTTAAGCTGATATCGGTAGCCAACCGGGAGGGATGTTTTAACCAGCAATCCAATAGGGCTTCTGTCATTCCTTAAGAGTGTAGCACGACTTTCAATATTTTGTACCTCAACCTTTGTTGTTTGGAGATGAAGGATTTATCTTTAGTGATATGGCGATAACATGGTACAGAGAGAGTGCTTTGCGGATGCAGCAACACTGCCCTCGGTCTAGTTTTACGTTTCGTCATCGGAAGAACCCATAGTTCAGGAACGCCATGAACAAATACGGTTTTCTTGCTTTCGTTCGTAGAGGGGCCGCAAATGGTTCTGTTTTTTCTGTGGTCATCATTTGTAAGGAATATCTGGTAGTATGTCTGCCCAGCTCGGTGAGTTAAAAACGAACTGTTGAGAGTAGGACTGTCTCTCTCCTCAGCTGAGCCCAATGTTACTCGAAGAAATCGGGGTACGTAGAAGTTCACTGCTTGGGTGACTGGCTATCCGTCTAAGCGCAGTGGGCTTAACCTGAATACCAACGGCAGTGCAGATGGGATTCCATTGGTTACATTCACCTACCAACTTGCCCTTTATTGTGCTAGAGCGGGCTACAGGAACCGTAGTTCACACGACCGTTAACGCGTTGTAGCTCTATTTAGCGGGCGTAGGTTTGAGTGTTGTTGCTGCTAACGTGGATGGTTCAGCGTCGCATCGATTTTGTTTGGTCCAGAAAATAAACGTACGTGTGACTTTTTAGGCGTTTTTATCGTGGCGATCGACGCGTGTGTTACCCGGTCCTGGACTACCGGTGTTGTGACTAATTTGTCAGGTGCGGCATCTGAAGAGGTGTTATAGCAGTCAGGCCGGATGTGACTTGCCAATTTAAAGGGTTAGTAATTGTCGAAGCACGTGGCGGAGATGCCTTTGAGGTGTTAGCAAGACTGACTTAAGCTTTCCACTTAGGGAGAGAGCGCTGTGGGGTTTGCTGTAGAACAAGATCAGTGTATCTAGTTCTAATGCCAAAGCCCTGAAACTCGCCATCTGATGGACTGCTTCCGTCCGCTTTTCAGACTTTTCAAGATTGATATTATATGACTGACAATTGGATTACCATGCATGCTTGGCAACATTAAAGCGCATCAATCATGTTGTTTCGTCTCTTACAGTACTGTTGAGTTAAACCCACGTAGCAGTAATGTAACGCAAGGCCGTAATTTTCGCCCGTAATACCACTTCTGCCTCCTCGTGCAAATTTGGCACACCATATTTGCGATTAGGTGGAAACAAGTACATTGAGGGCCGTTGTCGCACGCGAAAGCTTCCCTTGTCTGGTCAATTGAGGTAAAGGGCGGGTGATACTGGCGTTCTTTGTCCAAGTCGCACGCTCGAGGTCGGCTACCGTAGTTGTGTGTCACGACGAGAACAAAACCACACGGATTTTTGCAAGCTTATTTATCCACCCTGGTTCGGGTCGGACTGAGCCGTTGGAATTGGCTTGTAGTAGGGGAGGTCAGCGTGCAGTGCCGGTGATAGGCGGATGCAACTGAACCCACAACTTGAGTCATGGCTACGTTGCAAAGGATCCTATGAGTGTAATTCTATGAATCTAATGTAGGCGGAGAATCCTTGAGCAAACTCAGCGTCGCACCAGTTAAAGTTGTTAAAAACGACAGAGCGGCGCGGCTGGAGAAAAGCAAGAAGCACGCTAAAACAACGCGTGGCACAAATCTCTCTCCCTAGGAAATAATTGTGTAAACATTTGCTCACTGAAACGTGGAGTTAGCCTGGCTCATGACTGCGCTGGGTGAAGAAGAGGATGTAAACCTTTGTGACAGAGGTGAACACGTTTACTATGCGACTAGTCGATTGCATGACCATGCTAGAGCAGATGTTGCGCGAGATTGCGTATCGCACTTCACAAAACCATCGTTTTATAACGTCCAATTAACAGTCAATAAATGTATTGGCAGAGGTTGTTTGCCCTCTTGGGTACCTAAAAAAGAGTCCAGTGCTGTCGACTTAACTCTCCTCTCCCCGCTTCTGTTTTCATACGCCCCAACCGGCTATGAATTGTAGTGTTGTCATTGAGTAACCCTCAAAAGCTTTACGCTTCAGCTAAGTTTCCACTGACCAAATTGACCTAGTTGCTAGAAAACAGGGTTGCGAGGCCAGCCCTTTCCGATACCTCTCATGAGGCATTTACAAGCACAAATGGCTTGTGGGAACTGGTTTTGGAGTGTCATACAAGCGTGAACAATCGGGCCAAACGAACGAGTCAGATAGCCAATGGGAGTCGAGCGTAACTGATCTGATTGCTGGACATGGATTGGTCGACATTCATGTGAGTTAATCATCGCTTGTCTAACTGAGTCAAATAAAGAAATTTATGGCCTCAGAAGGGTCGTCATTTATAGACGTGAACGCGTAACTTAACTCGTGGGGTTTGGTTTGCCGAACCTACTATACTTTTCATCGATTTATCTTTGTCGAATGAACGCTTGTGCCTGAAGGACTAAGTGCCGCAACATGGCGTCTGAGAAGACAAATACAAACCTTACCAGCGACACTCGGATGTTGTTTGGATCACCAACGTCTTCGCTCGTTGCTGCTAACTAACCATCGTGATTACGCTCGTTCGTGACAAGTCGCTGCAGATGTAGTACCTTCGATTGGCAACATGTCTCGGAGGGTACCGCAAAAATGTGTCTACTCAAGTCTTTTGACCGAAGGCAAATTCGTTCCATTCTAGGTAGGCAAGGGTGCTACTGTCAACACTCTACCAAGAAAGCACTGTCCCCGAGTGTGCAATCGATCAAATCAAGATCGCCTGCGTACGTGGAATGGTTCTAAACTTCATCCGAATTGCTCGGCCACAATGGCAGTGTTTAACCCAAGGGACGAAACCTCACATTGACTGGAGATTGTGATCGTGCATGAGGAGCTTACACCGATTCTCGGCATTGATTCGCTCCAGTATCTTGGTTTTGTTGCTTTTCATCACGATCGTTTTGTGCACCTTTGTTAGGGAGAAACCAAGATTGGTGACCAGTATGCGTCTGCGCTTAGCCAAGTTTTGGGAAAATTTGAGAGAACCACTCACTTGTTTTTAGATACGTTGATAAGACCGACAGCGCTATTAGCAAGGAGAGTTCTATTTGCACCGCGTTACAAGTTTCGCGCAGAGTCGAACAAATTAGTGAGAGATGGTGTGATTTCCAAAGTTGCGAGCCACCCGAATGGTTTAGCCAGGTCTTAGTCATTGCGAAGAAGACGGGCGAACTGCGTGTGTGCACTGACCCAAAACTGCTGAATGGGTTCCTGCGCAGAGTGCATTATATGCTACCTACACTAGATGACATCTTGCCGCGTTTGACCATAGCTACGTGTTGCACGTAGATGGACCTCTATTCCGCTTTCTGGCACATTTTTCTAGATTTTGAATCCAGTTTTCTGAATAACTTTGCAACACCGTTTGGGCTTTATCGTTCGCTGCATTTACCAATTGGTTTGAAGGTTACAAGTGAAAATATCCAAAAACGTCTGGTGAAAGCCGTAAGCGATTTAGATGGCGTAGCATGCCTGGCAGACCATCTTTTATTATACGGCTCGACAGAAGAAGGGCATGAAGCTAAATTTCACCATTTTTGCAAAGTTTTTTGCAAAAGACATTTAGATTAAACACGAGAAAATTGAGCTTCGGAAAAACGAGGTGATTGTCCTTGGGCGTGCGTTGACCACCCAGTGAATCTGCGTCAATCCGTAAAAACGCAAAGCAATACGAGTAATGACACTACTAACAACGTGAAGGAAATCCGTCGTTTAAACGGCATGGTGAATAAGTTGATCCATTTTATGTCTAGACTAGCTAATATCATGACGCCGATCAGGAAGTTAATTCAAAAAAGGGGTAAAGTAGAGTTAGAGTTTGGAACAGGAAATCGAGTTTGCAACTGTTAAACACCTTATAATCCACGCACCTGTACTTGGGTATACGATCCAGTGCAGCATTTGGAGGTACAGTGACACTAGCCAAGACGGAGTGGTAAATGTTCTCTTACAGAATGAAAAACCTTTGGATTTCTACAGTCGATCACTCACCGTGACCAAGCAGCGCTATGCGCAGATTAAAGAGATGTTCACGATAATCCACGCCATGGAGCATTTCAACTACTATACTTTCGGAGCAGAGATTACTGTGTATACCGACGACATACCGCTCGTGTAGATGGCCACTAAACCGCTGCACGTCGTTCCTCCTGGCCCTTAGCCTGTGTTTATCCAGCTTCAAAAATACGGTGTGGATATTGTGTACACACCTGGTGCAAAGACGTTCATCGCGGATACGTTGTCAAGAGCTCATCTGCTGGTACCCAAGAATAATCCGAAACAGATGGAAGCAGCACACTTAGTACAGCATCTGGCAGTGACAGAAGATGGTCTAAAGGACATAAAGCGCCATCCAGAGGATGATGCCACGATTTCGGTCTTGCGAGACGTTATTCTAATTGAGTGGTCAAAGACAAAGAAGCAGCTGCCGAAGGAACTAACACTCTATTTCAATTTTCGGGATGAACTCTCTGTCTGTGATGGTTTGCTGTTCAAGACAAGCCGTATTCTTATTCTATCATCGCTCCGAGGAGAAATGTTGAAATACGTTTATCGCGCTCACCTGGGTACCAACTACACCGGTAACCGAGCAAGGGAATTGGACTTTTGGCCAGGAATTACGAGTCAGATCAGAGTTCATATGTCAAAGTTTGAGGCCTGCCGTTCACACGAAATCCGGCAGACAAGGGAACCCATGCTGCTGTATGATGTCCCTGACCGACAGTGGCACAAGTTGGCGGTGTTTTTATTCAGTGCTAACGGGAAAAATTACTTACCCACGGTGTATTCCCATGGTGATTATTTTGAAATCGATCTACTCACCACTGCGACTACAGAAGGAGTAATCCATAAGCTTACATGTCAATTCACGCGGCATGTAATACCGGAGGAGCTGGCGTCTGACAATTGTCCGCAGTTTACTAGCGTTGCGTTCCAGGCGTTCGCAACCAAGTGGGACTTAGTACACCAGCAAACCAGCTCATATCACAACCAATCGAATGGAAACGTTGAGTCAGCAGTGCAGCAGGCCAAACGACTATTATTAAAGACTTGACCTAGTAGCGAAGATCGGCACCTCATGCTACTGGCGAATCGCGACACTCTTACAACGGACCTCTGCCTGAGCCCATTGCAGTGCTTATACAGTCGAAGTACTACAACGCTGGTGCTGGCATCTGACAAACTTTTGCGCCCGCTTTCACCACAGCACGAGAATTTACAGAAGAATCTGAGAAAATGAGTGACCACATAGATACGGTACTACGACCACGGTGCACTGGTGCCGCCTTAACTAACTGGAAGTGTGGGTTCAAGCAGCTCCCGATGGTCAAGAGCGTTGGAAGAAAGGTATGGTGACTGCGATCGTTAGTGCCAGGTCAAACGAAATAAACGTTAGAGGGAAAACGCTCAGAAGAAAAAGAGTGCATTTGAGACGACACCGGAGACAACAAGGTGGCCTGGGAGTGGAGGGACCGATGGGGTTTAGCGTGGGGAACATGGCCCCAGGTACAGCGAAGAGGACGCGGAGTGGAAAGGTGTACGGGGTGTATGGCCATCTGAAGTCACGATGTCACGAAAATGGGAGGATGGGATGTGAGTGTCATACCAGAGTGAACAGGTGGGCCAACCGAGCGAGCCAGGTAGCCAATAGGAGCCAGGTGTGACTGTTTTGATTCTTGGATATGTAATGGTCGACATTCATGTGCAAATAGAAATTGGGTGTTGCCCTCCTGAAAACACTGCGCTACTATGACGTGTTTCGATGTTATTACATCTTATCAGAGTGAGTTAGCAGGCACCGAATCACGGTCAACATTAAGGTTGCGAGTAGCAATCCATACACCCAACGTGTACTTCAAACTGACCCTCAACGTCGTACATTCAAGTGAGTTACTCATAGTTTGTTTAACTGAGTCAAAAGAAGACATTCATTTCCTCCGAAGGCTCGTTATTTATGGACATGACCACGTAACTTAAATCGTGAGGTTTGGTTTACCAAACGTACTGTAATTTTCGCCGTTTTTTCTTTGCCGCGTAAACGCTTGTCCCTGAAGCACTGCATACTGCATCAACAATCGAATAGGCTGCTACAGCGCGGTAGAGAATCGTGAAATTACAAGTAGGCAGATGTTATACACTCTTAGTAGATGGACTGTATGATTTTGTCCGGGAGCAGGTGCCACAGTACACGCAATCAATCACGTGGAGCGAAAACTAATTACCAAGCACCTTAGCCCGACGGCAGAAAGGAGGCTTGCTCGAGTGCCATACATTTGCATAACTCAGGTTGTGTTAGTTTGCTCGCGTTGACCTTGGTCCTCCGTAAAATTTGTTTTCTCAGCTCTTTGCGGAACCGTTTAGGCGCAACATAAAATACTTTGAAGGAATTAAGAATCCGAGTTTGTTGTCCCATTTCGATCAGGTGTTCTAGGATGGAACTCTTGATTCAAAAGACAGTACGTTGCTGCAATCTTGTTGGACCTTGAGTAGTATCCGTTTAAACAGCTGCTTAGTCTATTGTTTGATGTGACCCACCCTACAGATGTAAGTAACTTGATCTAGAATGTAGGATTCGGACTGGACCGGGATTCTGTCCTTGAGACAGTGGTAAATGAAGGCTTCAGTTTCAGCAGTGCCATTTACATAGACAGCTGAGAAAACTCCAGCTACTGAAATGGCGTGTTTTATTCAGCAACTCAAAGGCAATATCGCTTGAACTGGACTGATATGAAAACATCGCTTTTGGGAAGACTTGTTATCAGTTTAAGACGACCATGAAGCATTGCATGCTTTCAAAAGAAAGGGGTTGCTAATGGTTTGCTTGCAGCATTTTGTGTAATGTTTCTATTCAAACTCTAATGTCTCTGGGCTGTAAATGCTGATATTGTGAATGTACACCTCCGTTTTATAGTTCAGTGGTACAAAGCTGAGAAAATCCATGTATTGCCTGACGTACCTCGCTTTCCGAAACACAATTATTTCTGGTGAGCCCACTTTCTTTCTGCTTGGGAAAACGTCTAAGAGAACTAGCTCGCAATTATTTTTGATTTCACTATTGAACTTCACTGTTCAACTGCTGCAACAGTCTCGAAACGTCAGTGTCTGTATCGCGGATGATGAAAGTGTCACCCATTGACCATCAATGCGAATTAATTGAAGAGATTTTGGGTCATATAAACCCATGTACAAGCAAGACCAGGGGGACGTCCCAATCTGATTTTCCAGGGGAGATCCCATTGCGACTCCTTCGAGCTGTCTGTATTATATAAAATCAGTTGGGCAATCAATGGTTAAATTGAATCTGTGCGATAACTTCGATATTATGTCAATTTTTATTAAGTTGCTACGGAACCACACAACCTGTAATCACGTGGTCGAAAACCAGACACAAGTGGTCATTTCAGTCCCGATGGTAGAACAACTCTATTTGTTATGTGCATTAAATTTCATGCTCTAGTTTTAATAACAAGACAATTAAAGTGAGATAATGATAGTTACAGAGTAACAAAGGCAAGACAGGAGGGCGACTAAAATCCTCAACCAAAATCTTTCGATTACAGGTTTAGCAGCAATGAGTTGGTTGTGCGGACGTGGATACTACTGAATTCCAAAACCAAACTAGGAGGCCAAGAAACTGAATAACCTTGACTTCTGAACTCTGACTCATTTCCCGGCAACACCCAATGGGTGAAGTGCTGGGTGAGTCACAACCAATTGAAAAGCCCGTGCTCTGTCTCGTGAGTATGTGTGTGCCAATGCCTTTTTTCGTGTACTGTGATAGCTGCTGCCTAGGTGCTCAACCAATGTTTTGATTGGGACAGCTCAGTCTCTGCCCGATTCTGATCCCGCCAAGCTCTGTTGCGTTTCACCAGCCTATCTTGTACCAGCTTTCCATTCTCTTAGGTCAGGTCATTTTTCAAAAGCGATACAGTGCCCGGTCTTTTACACCGGTAATCGAACCAGCGTACCTTGTACTTCGACCTCTGATTATCTCTCACGGCTTTAGCAAA
>CALYDF020000097.1:0-63506 GCA_944474145.2 Dicrocoelium dendriticum
ACCACTGCAAAGAGCAGTTGCACCATCCAATAAACTTTTGCCAGCGCAAAGGGCGGAAGGTTACCCCTCCGAGACTGGGCTAGCAGCCTCACGCCCAGTAGATTTTGGTCTGTCGCAACAGCATGTGGAGCTAAATGTGACAAAGGCCTAGGGCACTGAACCAACTTCGCTCGACGCAGTGCATACGCTAGTACCCTCGGTAGTTCCCTAGGAAGCTGCTGTCTGGTAAGATGAGGCTGATGTAGATAAACCGAACGATTCCAACATGTTTGACACTGATACAGAACCTCAGACAGAAGGATTAACTGGATGCACCTCCAAAACCCCTATGGCAAGCACCCCACTGACTACTAAGGAACTCCCACTAAACCGCCCAAAACCAAGGGGCATTAAACAGCCTACCTCTTGCAATACCTAGGTGCTGAGACATCAACCCAGTTAACTTCTAACGAAAACAGGTAACCCGCACCCTCCGTACTACCTAAAAATTGCTCGTCTCGGAACAGACAGACTGCACCCTTGGAGGCAGTATCTAACAAATATATACCACTGTGTGAGACTAGGACTACGAACAATCACGTGCCGTCTCCCAGAAACCACACTTACTTCTAACCTCAACACCAACTGCTCACCATATAAAACTCAGTGTCCTCAGCCCCAGTCAGAACCTGCGTGACTTTCGGCCCGCACTGAAACCAGTCGGTAGTGCTGACGCGAGCAACCCCACTGCCCCAACCCAGTCGCTCAACTCGAGTCTGTCCAATAAAACCCGGTCTGCTGGCGAATCCACACCCTACTCCCTAATGCCGCCATTTCCACCGTGCTACCAACCTGACTGTAACTATAAACAACGGCAGGTACCCCGCTACAAAACTGCTGTTTATAGAACACCCCGCGAAGTGATGAAACGCGCCACCCCACCCTCGCCTGCAAAATTTAATCATCAGTGCCCTACAAACAAGATGAATACATAACTGCCTAACACGTCACCACGCATTCCCGCTCCATTTTATGGAATGTAGCGGGCTACGGCTTGCCACGCTTCACGCGACTGTTGGCACTTCAACATCCCACAAATGTTAATGAGCAATCGGTACCAACCCCTCGAACACCTTATGTGGTCGCCGGCTCACTAAAAACCAATTCCAGAAATGGCATGCATCACCTGTCCCTAACACTCCAGGTGATAGCGCTCAATAGTTCTCCCGTTACGCAACTCAACGGCTCCGGCTTAACGGCAAGAAAGCGTTCTGCTTCCTCCGCGACACCTTTTGCTGCACCTATGAGCTTATCTTCCACGCCTCCAACCGACGACCTTACCAGGAGACTCACAATTGCATGAACATCTACCATCAAACCTCTGTGCCTTCGAATGCGATATACATACTACGGTAACCAATCAACATCTGGCAGAAGTAACCCCTCAAGGCTTAACACACAATATAATCCATGGTTATTGTCTACTGCATTTGTCCAACCTATCCCGGCCAATACATCGGTCATCAGAAATAACTTATCCCACCATCACCAACCTTTCTCCTCTGCGTCGTTTCAGCATGTTAACCAAGCAGACTTACCTCTAACACCCAACCTGCACTATGATAATGCGGACAGAGTGATTTTGGCTGACTTCTGTAAGCTTATAAGTCTTATCACTTCCTCTGAGACAACTGCAAGTATACTCACGCAAACTACTTAGAGTATTTCTGTCTCTGATAAAGCAGCAGATGCTTACTCCTGCAACGAGGCGCTCAAACCAATTCTCATTAACGCAAGGTCCAGAAAACATGAGATGCACCTTATCAACCCCGTCAGTATCCTATCTGGTCCCCAGGTAGTGCTCATCACCGAAACGTGTCAACATGCTAACACTCCCGATGCACAGCTGCGAATCCCGGGCCACACCTCCTTCAGCAATGGATGTCTTAACCACCGAGGTGGTGGATGCCTCGTATTTGTACATGACGCTTTCGGGGGGCTATCATTAAAAGAACTTTCAGTCGGCCCCCTGGAAGACTCGGTTTGGCTTCAGACTAGCAACAGACAGCACGATCTCTTAATTGGCTGCTTGTATAACCCACCACACACTAACACGATCGGTATACGCAGTGTGGTTTAATTCTTCACAGAAATATCGCTATTGCCTACCCACCACAAGATACTCGGTGGTGACTTCAACATGCCACAAGCAGCCTAGCAAACCCAAGCTGCGCCGCCCATATACCGTGCTTTTGTGGACACCACCTATGCCTTTGGGGGGACTTCACAGCGCTTGCACCCACTAGGCGCAAGAAAAATTTAGATTTACTTTTTACAAGCGGGTGTGCGCATGCATCTGCAAGCGTGATTGACAACCTCCCTGGATGCCATCCTAACATAGTCAAGCTCTCTTACAGACCACCCATCACTGGTCCCCCAGTGGCTAGACCGGCGTGTTTTGTTTGGCCCTACAAAACGAATAAACTGGAAAAGCTTTGCCATACTTCTGAGAGTTAACAGCTGGATGTATTTTTCTGGATACAGCTGCGTACACCGCCTCTTCTGCACTATATGGAAATCCCACTCGCCGCCTGGATTTACGTGTATCTATAAAGCAGCAAAAACAATGAAGCCAAACTAGGATGCAGCTTTCCCACGCAAACTACTCGCCAAACTCAAAGAGCTACGCTCAAAATACCTCAGGACCCAAGATATCTTCCTGCTTATACTTATCAATGAAGTCCTGTTGGACAGGAAAACTCACTAGTTACGGAATATCTATCCGAAGAACACACTGTCCTAAATTCTGTTAACCGTAACAAAACCCTCAACCTTCTAATATGACGCAGCTGCAACCCCGCCTCGAACGGGGTTAACTGGTTTATTCGTCCAGACATTTCAGTTACTAGTAACAAAGCTGAAACAGTTAAGGTCATGAACTGCTACTTTGCAACTTCTTCACCTCTGCTAACCTGACCCTACCTCTTAATATTCCAAGTTACACCGATGATACTTTACGCGCTGTACCATTTGACCTACATACCATTACTCGGGAACTTCAAACCCTAAAATTATCCTTCCACGCCAGACTAGATTGTCTCCCATCGGCCCTGCTTAGTCTAGGTGGCCTGGATATCGCCGTCCTCTTTCTTCACATATTTACTCTTTTCATGTAACATGCAACCTTTCTCGCTGCTTAGGAACATGCATTAGTCAGACCCAGACACAAGGGAAAGCCGTCAAAACCTTAGAAACTACCGACGCATTAGTCACACACCACTCGCTTCAGCGTGATGGAATGAATCGTCAAGGAAGAGCTCCTACGGCTCTTGAGGAATCATAACCTCATCAACCTAACCCAGGATAGATTCCTCCCGTCTAAATCCTGTCAAACATGCCAGCTGGAATTCCTGAACAACGTTACCGCCATGGTTAATTGCAGAAAAGCGTTGATCATCCTCTTCTTGGATATGGAAAATGCGTTCGACTGAGTCCCTCTTAATGGACTGCAAAATGAACTGGCTACGTACTGCAGATCAGACCAGCCGCATTCTTGGTTGTTAAACACGTCTAGTTTGATGTGTCTTGATAACTTTGAGCATAAGCTATTTATATTTTATTTATTTTTCTTCTGTTGTTCACAGGCGGTGTGATTAGGTGACTTCGAATCCGCACCGGAACCAGTTAATTGCGGTTTGTTCCAGGGAAGTGTACTGTGCCTTATACTCTTCCTACTTCCTATCAACGACGCATTTTAGGTCTTGAATACGGAAAGCCCTAACTGTCCGCCGACGCTATCAAAGCCATATTCGCCTTTGACGCAATCAACCATGGGATCGCTGCCCTCACTATTCAAATTGACCTTGAAGCATCAGGCTCCTGGTGCAACAAATGGAAGCTTGATTTTCTGCCAAGCGCAGCGCCCTGTCGTGTAAATGCACTGCACCGCCTAGTGCACTAACTTTGAATGGCGCCTCACTTGCCAACTGTCAGACAGTAAGGGATCGGCGTCCACTATTCAAGCTTACCAAATTGCTCGGAACAAGTTAGCTAGTTAGCCCGATTCCTCCTTTGTCATATCTACAAACGATGCTCGTAACCGAAGCTAGAGTCACACTGTACAAGGCATGCGCTGGAACGCTTTTGATATACTGCTCAATAATATTTCCTAACTCCCGAAAGAGGGCATGAATAGTAATTGCGAAAGTACAACGCTCATTCACAAAGCGCCCGTTTTGTCATTCCACTCTCAACTACCGTGGGCGCTGTAAACATTTTGGTCTTGAACCTCTATGGTTACGAAGAATGAGACTCAACCTCACCTTCCTATTCCAGAAGATAAACAACCCAAACACGAACCGAGCAGGGTGCATGCAACAAAACGGAGACTCTCGGCATCCACTTCGCCATAGACCCTTAGCCAACACCCTTCCTACAGCCCGCACCAAAGTGCGTAGCCACATTTTTCTCTACAGGTTCGCTCGGGTCCGAAACAGGCTAGCATTACAACTTAGGGCCGCAGAAAATACTGCACATTTCCGATCAGCAATACATAGATACCTTGCTACTCTGCCTACATGCGCTTTTTGACCCCAATAAACATAGGATGAACTTTGGGAACATGGCCCATAGCACCTCTAAATCCGAAAACACACCATCTCGGACCCAGGCCTAACAATAAACTCTCATGCGAGTTAGCTATCTGGCTGTTATTCTGACTAAGCACTGACAGAATCTAGCCCAACAGCGCAACTACCCGCGTGTTCAACTCCACTATCCCCATGTATTCCGCCACATGTAGCATAAACCTAGATAACTGCAACGGTAGTTTCACTGTGCGTATCCAACTTCATTCTGATGGACTGCTTGCACCATAAGCCTTTGCTGGTTGTTTGATCGGTCCTATAAAACTTTAGGTATCCACTAGGAACTGGAAGGCTATATAAACATGCCCTTGCTGCCCACTCACACTCTCGTTCCTTAACAGGCATCCCTGTTTAGCAGTAGCTATTCGTCATGGGCCCCATGCCACTCTGCGCATATCCGGAGGTTGCTGGGAGTCACAGTTTTGTCTCACTAACCCTTATTAACTGGGAGAGCCTGCCTCATACACATTTGCTGTTGGTTGGCTTATGCTGTCACTGTATGTATCCACTATTAATTAGAAGGGTTTTGCCGAACGCCGTTGCTAGCCACTGGTACTCTCACACCCCTAGTGACATTTTCTGTTCTTCGGCTTAACTTTGGCACTTTTGTACAGCTGCAGCTTCCTTTTAGCTAGTATGCATCTTCACGCTGGGAGCCACACCTAAACTCTCCAACTTTTATTCCCTTGGATTGTTTGCATCACTGACTTTCGCTTGTATGTAGACGTATACTATCACTATAGGTATGCACCAGTAAGCAGTTGGCCTAATCTGATGGCCGACGTCGGCCACCAATGAACTCTGTCCTGGCGTTACTAGCTGTCGTTCGTCTTATCAGCTTAGCCTCGTTGCAGCATTTCGTCCTAGGCTCCATGCACCCCTGCGCATATCAGGAGCTCGCTAGGATATACTCCTTGTCTCTCCATCATACATTCTCTTGGAACGTCTGTATCACTTACAATTGTTGACTTATTGCTGTATTCTGTGACACTGTAGGTATCCACTAGGGACCAAACGTCTTACTGGAATGGCTATATCTGACTAATGGTAGTCTTTCCTAGCGCCATCATCTGTCGATCGGCTTATATTCGGCACCTCTCTTTAGCAGCAGCTAGTGACCGTAGGCTGCATGCGTCTCTTCCCATATCCGGGGCATGTTATGAGCCATTCCTTATCTATCTAAAATTTATTCTTAGAATGTAAACAAATAACTAAATGGTATAGTATCGGGGGAACCAAGACGCACTATGAAGGCGCGAGCAAACATGTATAAAAGCATAGCTGCTATGTAACAGTAACACATTTCGCTTTAATGAAAGGTATAACCCAAATGTTGTAACTCATACGGATGAGCAGTTTGTCAGGTAATAGTCCAAACAAGGAACATAACGGCCCTGGGTCGCGTAAACTTCAGCCATACTGGCCATACTGTTCCACTCCAAACCGCAGAAGCGACTCTGCTGTCTGACAAATTAACAAGCTGTCCCAGACCCCTCGTGCCTGTCTCCTTCAGACAAACGGTCTTTGATGTAGTGCAAGCACCATTACATCCCGGTATCCGTGCATTTTTGAAACTGGTTGAAACTGGTTTTTGAAACTGGCTGCGGAGAATTAAAGCCAACCTAGTTTTTGTATATAAGTTAATTATAGCATCGGACTCAAGTATTGAAAGATATTTTCAACCGCTGGGCGACACACGCTATCCTCTACGCAAAAAGCCATACTCATTCTCACTGCCCAAATCCCGTTGCTCCATACGCTTTAATTTCGTTCTCTATGGATATGCACATGTATGGAATAAGTTACCAGAAACCATCAGAGCATCTAATAGTTTCCTGCAATTCTCTGCGGCCATAAATAGATTACTAAATGTTCCCACGGTAGCAGACATCTTGGGCACTTGCATCCCTGAGGACGAGCTATAGGAGAACGGCCCTGATCGCATATAGAATTCCATACAAAGCGCTAACTGTGTGGAATAATCTCAACGCGCCAAGAGCTTGCTGCTCTACACATGCAGCACCAATAAGGTTCCTTACAAAATGACCCTGTCCTCTCCTTATTATGCACTTCGCTCTTAATTCTTCTTCTATCGGACGGTCACTTGTCCGTGCCCTGCTCTGCCCTAGTCTCATTTGACTGTCCTGCCTCTCTTTGACTTACTCCAGACTACGGTTACGACTTTGTAGACATCTGGTTACGCCCCCTCTTCACGAGAGCTTGCTGGCCCTGCTCATTCCTTTCTAACACAGCCACCTCTATCTCTAATCTGTTCAGTTCTGCCGACCCTCTCGTAATATTGTGACGGTACCGGTCATTGATCTGAAGACGGAACACTGTTCCCCTCCCTAGTTGCTCCCCTCACTCTATAAGGAACCCTGAGCTGTGTGCTAACCTAGTTTCCTCTGTCCAGTCTCCTACTTTCTGACTACCTACAGAGTACTGAGCCGTCAACGGTACAGGCTCCGCATAATCAAACCATATTTCTACCACCCCTAGTGCTTATATCTAACTAACCAATTCAAACTCTTCTACATCTAACATGTCCATTTCTGCTGACGCTCTCTATTTTTCTTCTTAACTTAACTTCACTATTACATCGCAATACACCGGCTAATACAGCCTCGTGTATTTCGGCTCATGTTTTCTGACCTCTGATTATTGTGCCGTTACCGACCAATATTAAGATGAGCAAATACACTGACTACATTAACTTACAGAGCCTTGTTGGCTTTGCTACGCCTAATCAGTAAATAAATAAATACTTTATTCTCGACTATGCGAGGCACGCCCATGGAGGCATGAGCAGATATGTACACCTGTACAAACATTTTATGGCAACTGTGACAGTAACAGGAAATTGGTCGTATGTCCATTATAAAATAAATAAATAGATAGTTTATTCTCAGTTTGATAGAGACGCACCAACTTAGGCATGATCAAGGTTTAAAAACTGTTGTGTATCACGATGATACCTCGGGTTCAATCGTGTGTAGTTGAAACCCCGTTCTTCCATTACTTCTCTGTCTTCATTCCGTCTTCCATCAGATTGCATTTCTTTAACCAGACAGACAGCTCTGTCCCTTACATTAATGTAATCTCATCTGACCAGTCGCTTGCTTTCTGACTGCATGCATACCACCGAGAACTAACTGATCCAGGCACTACATATCCAATAAACCGATTCCCTTATCCCAAGAAGATACTGGGAGACCAAACTACTAGTGACCAAACTGCCTAATGGAAAGGTTACATCTGACCACCGAAAGTTTCCGTAGCGCAATGCTCTGTCCATCCTCAACCTCGGAGCTACTAGGAGACATTCCTCGTTTCCTCATCCTGTAATCTGTCAGAATGTCTGTTCACTTACCTTCGCTGGTTGGTTGATGTATTCTCAAACACTGTAGGAATCCACCTGTGACCAAAGTGTCTAATAGAATGGCTACATCAGGCCATTAAAAGTTTCTCGGAGCGCCATTTTCTGTCGATCCTCTTAACTTTAGCACTTCTATTTAGTAGCATCTAGTGGTCGAGCGCTCCATGCATCTCTACGCATATCCGGAGCTTGCTAAGCGCCACCCTCTTTTATTCCCAACATTCATGCTTCTTGACTGTCTGCGCCACCTCCATTGCTGTCTGCTGACTTATTTTGGGACACATAAGGTATCCACTAGCCACTAGAAGGCTTCACCCCAATGCAATTGCTAGTCGTGGATACGCTCTATCTCGCCTTGCATCAGTATCAGTTCTTCGTACTATCTACGTCACCACTTTTCAGCTGCAGCTAGTCATTGTAGGTGGCATACATATCTACGCTAGCAGCCACTCCATATCCCTCCAACTCCTACTCCCTTGAATTGTTAGCATAACATACCTTCACTGGTTTGTTGACTTCTTCTGTCAGTGTAAGTATCCGATGGAAAAGCTAGAACGCTTAATAGAATTCCATTGATGTCCACTGGTTCTCTCCATTAGCACAATTATCCTTCGTTCCTCTTATCTTCATTACGTTTACTGCAGTGAATCATTGTAGGCTCCATATATCTTTGAGCTTATCTGGAGACACTAGGAGACATTCCTCGTTTCTTCATCCTGTAATCTCTCAGAATGTCTGTATCACTTACCTTCGCTGGCTTGTTGATGTGTTCTGTGACACTGTAGGAACCCACTTGTGACCAAAGTGTCTAATGGAATGGCTACTTCTGGCCACCGAATATTTCTTGTAGTGCCAGTTTCTGTCGATCCTCTTAACTTCAGCACTTCTACTTAGTAGTAACTAGTGGTCGTAGGCTCTGTGCATCTCTGCACATATCCGTAGCCTGCCATGTGTACTTCTTTCATCCCCAAACTTCATTCTCTGTGACTCTGCGTCACATTCATTTGCAGTCCGTTGACTAATCCTGGGACACATAAGGCATCCACTAGCCGCATGAAGGCTACACCCCAACGCCATTGCTAGTTGCGGATACTCTCTAGCTCGCTTTGTATCCTTATCAATTCTTCGTATTACTTATGTCACCACTTTGTAGCTGCAGCTAGTCATATTATTTAGCATACATATCTACGCTAGTTGCCCCTCTGCATCTGTCCAACTTACCCTCTTGAATTGTTGGCACAACATACCTTCACCGGTTTGTTGAATTCTTCTGTCACTGTATGTAATAAATTACTAGAAGGTTCAATGGAATACAGATGCTGTCTGCCGGTTCTCTCCCTTAGCAAAATTATCCTTCGTTCTTCTAATCAACATTACGTCTACTGCAGAGATCCATTGTAGGCTCCACACATCTTTGAGCTTATCCGGAGCTACTAGGAGACATTCCTCGTTACTCCTTCATGTTATCTCCCTAGTCGTCTGTGTCACTTACCTTCGCTGGATTGTTGATGTGTTCTGTGACACTGTAGCAATCCACTTGTAACCAAATAGCCTAATGGACTGGCTACATCAGGCCACCGAAATTTTCTCGCAGCGCCATGTTCTGTCGATCCTCTTAAACCTAAGCACTTCTGCCTAGCAGCAACTAGTAATCGTAGGCTCCACGCATTTCTGGATCTTGCTAAGAGCTGCTCTCTTCTATCTCGAACATACTTTGTGGCTGTCTGCGTCATATACATCCGCTTTTTGCTGATTTACTATGGGTAATTAAGAGCATACACTAGCAACTAAGAGGCTTCATGCAAATTCCATTGCTGATCACTGATACTCACACTTACAGCGACCCTAACTGTTCCTCGTCTTACCTCTGGCTCCCGTGTTTAGCAGCAGTCCTTCTTCATAAGCTACTATCATCTTTGTGCATATACTGAGCTGCAAAGCTCCACACTTTTCCCTCCAAGCTTTAATCCCTGGGACTGCGTGCATCACATACACTTGCTGTCTGTTGCCCTAATCAGGTGTCCACTAGCAATTATAAGGCCACACCTAAATGCCATTGCTCATCCGCGACACCTAATTGGCCGTAGTACAGCTCTCTCACTGGCTTCTCCCGGCTCAGGCCTCCTTAATTATACTCCATTAACACCACCGCATGATTTGATTAGCTGCACGTCGATGCGTCGTAGTCTATTATGCTCTGACTATCTAACAACCTCTTTGTATGCTTGCGCTTTACTTGTCTGCTGCCATTCTATCACGAAACCTCTCTTAGCTTTCTTCTGTCGTGCAAGCATATCCAGGTATTCAGCGTAAGCCGCTCTTCTGCCTCACATTTCTAGACCTTTATCTACCCATTACTTGCTGTATTGTCTTAGGCACTTTTTACCTGCAATACTCCAAGTCTCGGGCTAGCAGCCCATGGCTCTATCCGGCTTGGCACTATTACCCTAGCACTCTGGCTGCTGCGGTTAGGCCACAGGTTCTGATATCCTTAGCAACCTTAATGTACGCATGTATTCTGGCTATTCGCGGTCCTTCCGTCAATTAGCCCTTCTTAGCTTTTGAATTCGGCACTCTCTCACCTGGTCAGTACAGAGACGCCCCTTAGCTTCTCATTTACAGGTGTTCATTCCTCAATTATTCGCTGCTATTTTTGCGAAACTTACCCGTGTATGAGTCCAACAGACTCACTGGCTTTCCCTGGGTCAGCATATTCTACGCTCCCCAACGAATCTTCCCACGCAACAGTTGCATCATAGTAAATTGATGCTGTGTTTTATTTGCTCAACGGCGCAACGCTCTGCATCCAAGGTATACGGCAGCAACCAACCTATAGGGCTTTGCTTCCGATGAATATTCAAAAGACACTTTTAGCATAATCATTGTTACACATTGTACATCATTTGTTTCCTCTAAATGTTAGACCATCGAATATAAATAATGCTAGTTTCCACGTCTGTTATTTGCGGCCCTGTTTGTCTCTCACCTTCCCTTTCTCCGAGGTCTGGAACTTCTTGGGGATCTGAGATCGGACCGTGAAAGATCTTGTGCCTGGGACAGGACATAGAAACCCCCAAGGACCTACATAGAACACGGCTGTATAACAAGTGGATAAAAATGCACTCAATACCACGACCGTCGTCCAGTAATTGTAGATGGACATGACGACTTTATACTCCTGCGAAGTATACATAATCCTGTAATTTCTAGAAGCAAGAAACGGAAGTTTTGCTCACCTGGACACGAAGATGACGAAGGTCTAACCCTCCATAGGCCTCAGCTATTATGGCCGCCCCGACCAAAATAACCTGTTCAGATAACAGAGGAAATTAGAAGTCAATTGACTGCAGATAACCGAGGGTGAAATCAATCGGCAAGCTGCTCTGCCAGTTTTACATTAGTGTACAAACGGATTTCTGGCAGTGTTCCAGGACGTGGTGGGTTTTCGCCTGGCAAGCGTTCTCCCTATAAAACGCCACAAATGTCCGCTTAACAACACTGCGACGTGGCGGATGTGACTCGCCACTGAATAAAGTCACTGCCCACAACTACATACCGGCAAGCCGACCAGAATCCTAATGTAATATTTTCCTGACAAGTTTTCTATACAAACGGAATGCCCAGCCTGTTTATACTACGCACACTAAAACCCAACTTGTCGTCATGCATTGACAAATTCATACCTCAAGATTAATTGTACAATTTCCAAAGCCTGTACAACTTTCGGCTTACTGCCGATTACATACGGAGCAACTTGTTCGTTGCGAAACATAATTGCATGTAAACGTTGATCATGCCTATTCTGGTGTGTCTCGGAAATTCGAGAATATACTATTAATTTTTTTTATTTCGTTTCGCCACGCGTAAACAAAGAGTGGCGTAGCTGGACACGCGCTTGCCTTTAATGCCATCGTTCCAAACTACACCGTCACATCCGGATTCCGCTGGATTCATTTCCTGCCCCGGACGCTCGCTTCTTGCATGTACACCTAGAACTGGTAGGTCCATTGCCTCCTTCACGCGGATTCGTATACCTTGTTACCTGTGTCGAACGCTTTATTAGATAGCCAGAAACCATTCCCGTAACTGACTGCACAGCTAAGCCTCCTTGGACCGGTGGTTCTCGCAATACTGATGTTCATGCACCATTACAACCTACCGAGGAACGCATTACAAATCATCACAATTGGATACGTTCTGCAACTTGTTAGGCTGCTGCAGCATTCATACCACAGCCTATCACCTAGCAGCTAACGGGTTATTTGGATGCTTACATAGGCAGCTAACTGCCGCGCTTTGCACCTCCCCGGACCCTAGCTAAGCGAAAACGTTTCACTCGTGCTCTTAAGCATTCGCAGCAGCATCAAAGCCGGCTTGCAAGGCCCATCATCAGAGCTGCTTTACGGCACGGCGCTAAAGTTGCCGGGAGCATCCGTTTCACCCCCTGCGTCATCGGGTATGCCTCCGCCTAACTTTGCGTCCTCCCTAGATCAAGGCTTGCGTTCACTACGCCCAAAACCTCCCCGTGAGCAGACGAGAGAATTGCAAATGCACAGTGGACTCTCTACCTGCACTCACGTCTTCCTCTGCATCGACGCCGTGCGGAGACCACTCCAGACTCCCTACAGTGGCCTTTTCAGAGTTCTGCAACCGACTTCGAAACATTTTTCTTCAGACCAGAATGTTCACTGAACAACCATGCCGTCGACCGCCACAAAGTGACCTTTTGCGAGCCATTTGCAACCCATCCTGATGCTATTGCACAAGCACCCGCACCTGCGGTGCCTTCCCGAGCACTGGATATGCCACTTCACACCGTTCCCCTTTAACCCTCACTCTAGGTTGCCTTAACCCTAGGCAACCGACCTACGCGGTAGACAGATCAACTCTCCGGTGCGCTTTGCAGCTTTTGTAACCGTCTGCTATTTTTACTAACGCGCTTTTTCCAATTTTAGTAGTATGCACGCGTCTCAACCACAAACGTTTTGCAAAATCGACAAAAAACCCAAAATATTTAAATAAATAAATAAATAAATAGTATATTCTCGAATTTCCGAGACACACCAGAATAGGCATGATCAACGTTTACAAGCAATTTATGTTTCGCTACAAACACGTTGCTATGTATGTAATCGGCAGCAAGCCGAAAGTTGTCTAAGCTTTGAAAATTGTAAAATTAATCTTGAGGTATAAATTCGTCTAAACATGTCGACAAGTTGGGTTCTAATGGGCGTAGTGTAAAAAGGCTGTGCATTCCGTTTGTATAGAAAACTTGTCAGGAAAATATTACATTAGGATTCTGGTCGGCTTGCCGGTATGTAGTTGTGGGCAGTGACTTTATTCAGTGGCGAGTCACATCCGCCACGTCGCAGTGTTGTTAAGCGGACATTTGTGGCGTTTTATAGGGAGAACGCTTGCCAGGCGAAAACCCACCACGTCCTGAAACACTGTCAGAAATCCGTTTGTACACTAATGTAAAACTGGCAGAGCAGCTCGTCGACTGATTTAACCCTCGGTTAACCGCCGTCAATTACCTTCTAATTTTCTCTGTCAGCTGAACGGGTTATTTTTCGTCGGGGCTGCCAAAATGGCCGAGGCCTATGGAGGGTTAGACCTTCGTCATCTTCATGTCCAGGTGAGCAAAACCTCCGTTTCTTGCTTCTAGAAATTACAGGATTATGTATACTTCGCAGGAGTATAAAGTCGTCATGTCCATCTACAATTACTGGACGACGGTCGTGGTATTGAGTGCATTTTTATCCACTTGTTGCACAGCCGTGTTCTATGTAGGTCCTTGGGGGTTTCTATGTCCTGTCCCAGGCACAAGATCTTTCACGGTCCGATCTCAGATCCCCAAGAAGTTCCAGACCTCGGAGAAAGGGAAGGTGAGAGACAAACAGGGCCGCAAATAACAGACGTGGAAACTAGCATTATTTATATTCGATGGTCTAACATTTAGAGGAAACAAATGACGTACAATGTGTAACAATGATTATGCTAAAAGTGTCTTTTGAATATTCATCGGAAGCAAAGCCCTATAGGTTGGTTGCTGCCGTATACCTTGGATGCAGAGCGTTGCGCCGTTGAGCAAATAAAACACAGCATCAATTTACTATGATGCAACTGTTGCGTGGGAAGATTCGTTGGGGAGCGTAGAATATGCTGACCCAGGGAAAGCCAGTGAGTCTGTTGGACTCATACACGGGTAAGTTTCGCAAAAATAGCAGCGAATAATTGAGGAATGAACACCTGTAAATGAGAAGCTAAGGGGCGTCTCTGTACTGACCAGGTGAGAGAGTGCCGAATTCAAAAGCTAAGAAGGGCTTATTGACGGAAGGACCGCGAATAGCCAGAATACATGCGTACATTAAGGTTGCTAAGGATATCAGAACCTGAGACCTAAGCGCAGCAGCCAGAGTGCTAGGGTAATGGTGCCAAGCTGGATAGAGGCATGGACTGCTAGCCCGAGACTTGGAGTATTGCTGGTAAAAAAATATCTAAGACAATACAGCAAGTAATTGGGTAGATAAAGGTCTAGAAATGTGAGGCAGAAGAGCGGCTTACGCTGAATACCTGGATATGCTTGCACGACAGAAGAAAGCTAAGAGAGGTTTCGTGATAGAATGGCAGCAGACAAGTAAAGCGCAAGCATACAAAGAGGTTGTTAGATAGTTAGAGCATAATAGACTACGACGCATCGACGTGCAGCTAATCAAATCATGCGGTGGTGTTAATGGAGTATAATTAAGGAGGCCTGAGCCGGGAGAAGCCAGTGAGAGAGCTGTACTACGGCCAATTAGGTGTCGCGGATGAGCAATGGCATTTAGGTGTGGCCTTATAATTGCTAGTGGACACCTGATTAGGGCAACAGACAGCAAGTGTATGTGATGCACGCAGTCCCAGGGATTAAAGCTTGGAGGGAAAAGTGTGGAGCTTTGCAGCTCAGTATATGCACAAAGATGATAGTAGCTTATGAAGAAGGACTGCTGCTAAACACGGGAGCCAGAGGTAAGACGAGGAACAGTTAGGGTCGCTGTAAGTGTGAGTATCAGTGATCAGCAATGGAATTTGCATGAAGCCTCTTAGTTGCTAGTGTATGCTCTTAATTACCCATAGTAAATCAGCAAAAAGCGGATGTATGTGACGCAGACAGCCACAAAGTATGTTCGAGATAGAAGAGAGCAGCTCTTAGCAAGATCCAGAAATGCGTGGAGCCTACGATTACTAGTTGCTGCTAGGCAGAAGTGCCTAGGTTTAAGAGGATCGACAGAACATGGCGCTGCGAGAAAATTTCGGTGGCCTGATGTAGCCAGTCCATTAGGCTATTTGGTTACAAGTGGATTGCTACAGTGTCACAGAACCCATCAACAATTTACAAAGCGTATTTTCTTCTGGGGTGTATGCCACGTACTCACTGTCTCGTCAGGCCACTCTCTTGCGCTTTTCCGCACTCTTAATCCCACCTTTCAGAAACTCAACCGCCGGAACTGCCAAGGCGACCCTCGATTGACTTGCGAACCACCTCAATGCTACCACCGAGTGACTCGCCAACCAACCCAATGCCCACTTCCTGACCCAAGAAACAGTCAGTCGCCCTCAGCGGCAGACAGCCACGAACGGGTTGGTCCCAAAACCATAGCTAGGCTTTGCCGACATGAAAGCCCGGATTTCTTCGTGGGACGAGGACGCTTGGATTTCTTCGCGAGACGAGGACCGTGGACTGGAGTGCAGTTGGGGACGTGACACATCCAAGGCGCACAGTCGTGTCTGCAACAACGGGAAGGTCCGGTCGACATTTTTATATACTAGCCAGTGTTTTGCATTCCGACCAGCTCGTTCAGAGGGTTCACCGCTGATGCACTCTGGTCCATACGATCATCATAAAAATAAATGACACAAGCCCGGACAAAGCAAACGCTGCTATACACCCTACTTTGAAAGCCCATGCTTAAGCCCATGCAACTATTCCTACCTACCCTCCCCTTCCGTTTTCCATCACTAACGGCTCCAGGGAAGGCTTCCACCCTTCGGCCTTCTAGTGGAATGCCCTTGATGTGTACCGAAAAACGCGTTATTTCAGTATTCTGGAACGTTAGGTTTTATGGCTGCTTTAACATCAAGACGTCGACTTGTTTTATGGACTGCACATTTGTTTTCACAAAGCAATTTGGCTAGTAACTTGCTGCATCCTTACTCGAGCTAGCTGTTGATTCGCCTCCTCCTTTTGTAGCTCCACAATATACGCTGGGTTCAGTCATCTCCAAATCCTATATGGTGCCTGTTTGACACGTCTCTTAGGTGTCCTTTCTTACCGATTAGTGTCCCAGGCACCGCCCTAGAATAATCTAAAATTTTCCGCAGTAACTAGGTACAAGCCAGGTAGCCGAAAAGCGAACTTTACATGCCTAGCAAATGTAGGCAAATATGTGATAAGTTTCCGCGTAAACGGTGGGACTCCCGTAAAAAACGTTATATATGCAAGAGGGTTCAGGACAACCTATAAGTAGCCAACGGGCAGAAGGCCTCAGTGTACCATTTTTAGAGAATAAAGAGCCACATAAACCACCATAAATATGGCGTTCAGTAATTGTAAGCCTCTAAGTGGTTGCGTAGGTTCTAAAAAGGCTACATTAGCCAGGTCTACCTGGATGATAAACGATACTTATAGGATCAGTTGTCACGTTTAGCCCATGAGGCGCACATATTTGTTAAACAAATATTGCGTATTATCTCTAACAGCCGCTTTTCTTCATCCGTAACGTTGTCACCAGCATCAGGGAGCTAGGAAAGCCTGTCACTAATAATAAGGAAATGCGTCTCGAAAAATTTGACAAGATGCTTTGGGGCGTAAAATGGATATGGGTCCGCGTTGGTGGGACATGAACGATTGCTTCTAGGGGTTAGGTTGCTCGAACCTAAAGCTTAGTGTGCATTATATGCTAATACACACTATTGTGCTTCACTTCGCTTACTTTCGGGCTATTTCTCTCCAGTTTTAATTTCTGAAGCTAGTGCCAGCCGGGTTCATCCAGGTGGTATGGTTAACTAGTACTGTACTGTCGCATCAGCTATTAAGTTAATGTTTTTTCTGATGAGAACTATTCTAGCGCCCATAACACAGAGTGATGAGGTAACTCAAGAGCAGAAAAGTAGGCAAAAGCAGCGGGACTTGGTTTTTACCCACCATTACGCATAGAGCATGCTAGGCTATGGGACCTGCTAAAAACTAAAATTGCACACAGACGGCCGAGAGATGTTGAAGTTGTTGCCAAAACCTTCTGGCTCTCCAGCAAGTCAATGTGACAGGGGCCTCTCTGTCGCTGGTTAACTTTCGTGCCCCTGAAATGAAAGCTGGAAATGCGAATGTTTTAGTAGCAGAGGTGGTAATATATATGCGGATTTGGTTTTCATGATGCCTGTCTACTAGTGTTTTCATCGGGGCTCGGCACCTGAAGAACGCAAACAAAACTAAGCATATGGGGAAAAGTGAGGATAAGTGGAGTGCACAATGCCTGGATGCTTGAGCCTTTGGTTTTATAATGGTCACATTATCTACCATTTGGTATATAATACGTTGCGGTATGCATACCGATTATAGTTGGAAACGGCGGAGTAAAGTAGCAAGTACTCAGGCTTAATAAAACGCATCAATTGTGGCCAACTAGCAACGGACGCCTACGAAGGTTCATAGAAGTACATCTAAAGCGGATATTTAGACGATGGTTTGGACCATTATACTGCTATTTCGGTGCATTATGTGTATCGACAGCAATAGTGGGCACTAATAAAAGGCTTGGTTCAGGTAGATTGCCGTTTCTTGGTGTACGTTGGAGGCCACAGGCTTAATATTATTTCACGACCCAGTGGTCTAAAGATTGAGATGGTCATAAAAGGTAAAGCTGAAAGCAAAGGAATACAGGTGTAGCAAGTTGGAAGTACTGAAGTTTGCCTGCTTGGATGGAGTCGCTCTTGGCCTGTAATATCCTACATTTGGAACAACTACGGATTTGCGAATCTGACAGTCGGTAGGCTAGGCCGTACTTTTTGTCAGCATTTTGAACATCCATAATATGGCCATTGAACAAGATAATTTGGAAGGGTGTATCTACCGGTGAGTCCTTGCAACCTTTGGACAAATTTGTCAGTGGAGGAACCAAAACCAGTCAGGAACTAAGCAGCGTTGGCTAAATATAGGTTGTATTCAGCATGCTAATCTTAGAACCTGTAAGATGCGTGCGACTAATCCGGCTGGGGGCTCCTGGTGTTGTCATTCCAGTAATAGGTTTGATGAAACCAGCGTGACCATTGATGGAGACAATTAATGGTGGGTGTTCTAACGGTTTGACCCCAGAGGATTGATGGCATGAGAAGGATTGCATAATAGCCGTCAGATTTAGACTAAAGTTTCGGTTTGAGGGCTGTGGTAACGAACAAATTTATGTGGGGAAAAGGTTAAAAGGCAAATAACTATGGGATGAGGAGGGTATGAGAAAGAGCAGACTTTCTGCAGCAAAGAAGTCTGCGAGCTAAAGCTGGTAAAGTAGGCGGACATGAATGAGGTCCTTATACTCACGGTCGAGAAATTGGCCAAAATGGAAAAGAAGGTATCCATGATGCTATAAAACGAAAGTATCCAGATAGCAAGAAACAACTCAAGGCAAGAATAGTCTAATAATTGACAAAGACGTGGTGGAAATCAATAACCTAACGTTGAGAATGATCAAATTAGGAGAGGATGGCAGCGTGATGATTGTCGATGGTAAGCATCGAGTTTTGGGAGAACAGGCTGAGTGAGGCATCAGCGGACAAGCGTGACCTGTAAGCCCAAGGTACTTATATTTGTCACGCGGCCAAGACGAATGTAAAATAATGTAGGGCAGCCTTCGACGTCTTACATGCTCCACCTTGGCCAGTCTCCAGCGGACTAGCCTCCAAATCGCGGACGTTTTATGGGCGTTTTGTATTATCTAGGCACATAGAAGTTTGCGGCTTTCACTTACAAGCCGTTGGATTGTAAACTTCTTGTAGCTTTGCTGCTACCTTTTCCAATGTCGGCCGGTGGCCGAGTGGCCTGGACGTTTGGTATCCACCAGCAATTTTAAGGCTCCACCCAAATTCCATTGCTAGTCTTCGGTACTCTCTCTCTCATAGTATCTTTCTCAGTTCTTCGTGTTACCCACGTCACCACTTTTCAGCTAGGAGCCAATCCTTATCTCTCCAACACTTACTCTCTTGATTTGGTTACATCACATACCTTCGCTGGTTTGTTGACGTATGCTGCAACTGTAGGTATCCACTGGCAATTCGTAGGCCTAATCCGAATGCGCTTGCTGGCCACTGATTCTCTGGCCTAGCTCCACTATTGATCGCTCTTCTTATCTTCCACACCATTTTGCAGTGATTCGTCGTAGGCTCCATGTCCCTTCTGCGCAGGTCTTGAGCTTGCTAGGATACAGACCTTGTCTCTCCATCATACATTCCCTTGGAATATCTATCACATACGTTCGCTGGTTTGTTGATGCGTTCTGTGACCCCGTAGGCATACACTAGGGATCTAGCGTCTTATTGTAATGGCTACATCTGGACACTTGTTATATTTCCTAGCGCCAACATTTGTCGATCATCCTAACTTTGGCATCTCTGTTTAGTATGCAGCCAGTGGTCGTAGGCCCCATGCATCTGCGATTATCCTGAGCTTGTTAGGAGCCATTCCGTATTTCAATAACCTTTATTCCTTTAAAATGTCTGCATCCAATCTTTCCGTTGCCTTACCGCCAATTGAAATTTAGATCTTTCTCGCGGCAACCTGTTTATCTCATTAGCACCCTAGCATAATTTGATTGTCTGGGCGTCGCTGTGTCTTAGCCTCTACGCTCTGAACTATCTAAAGGCCGTATCGTATGTTTGCGCATCATCCGTTTGCTGTCCTTTCTTCATGAAACATTTCTTAGCTCGCTTCTGTGAAGCAAACATAACTCAAGGAATCACTGCACAGCGCTCTTTCTAGACGTTCATTTATCTATTACTCACTACGTCTATGACCCCTACTTATACTGGAGTCTAGCTCTCTTATCGGCTTTTCCCTGTACAGGCTTCCATGCTATTGGCACAGCTGTCACCTACTCATCTGCGACACCTAATTGATGGTAGTTCAGCTATCCCACTGGCTTCTCCGGCTTAGGCTTCCTTAGTTATATTCCATTAACACCCCAGCATGAGTTGATTAGCTGCGCGTAAATGCGTCTTAGTATGCTTGCGCTTCTTTTGTCTGCTGTCCATCTATCACAAAACCTCTCTTAGCTTTCTTCTGTCGTGCAAGCATATCCATGTATTCAGCACAAGCCGCTGTTTTTCCTCACATTTCTAGACCTTCATGTATCCCTTACTTGCTGTATAGCCTGAAGCATTTTTACCCGCAATACTGCAAGTCTGGGGCTCGCATTCCCTGGTTCTGTCCAGCTTGGTACTCTTATCTTAGCACCCTAGCTGCTGCGGTTAGGCCTCAGGTTCTGATATCCTCAGCAACCTTAATGTACGCTTGCTTTCTGGCTATTCGCTGCCTTTTCGTCAGTTAACCTTTCTTAGCTTTTTAGTTCATCACTCCTCTCATCTGGTCAGTATATAGACGCCCGTTAGCTTCTCATTTATAGGAGTTCATTTCTCACTTACTCTCTGCTTTGTTCGCGACACTTACCCATGTATGAGTCCAACAGACTCACTGGCTTTTCCTGGGTCAGCATACCATAATACTATTTTCTTAGCACCCTAGAATAACTCATTTCTCTGCGCAACGCTACGTAGACATTTGTTCCGCACGTTCGCTTTCCTTTAACTGTTATTTACTACTTCACTTCCATCGATCAATCCTTTCTCACCTAGCGTTCTGTGTCCATTTTTGCAGCAAAGGTTTCGACACTTACTTATGTAAGAGGTAAGCTCTCTCACAGGCTTTTCTTATCTCAGTCGACCATAGCACAATACTCTTAATACCCTTGTATCGTCTTTCTGGCTTGATCTCTAGAAGATTTTTACTTAGCGCTTGAATGGTATCTGGCCACTGAATTACCAACATTTGACCTTTGAATCTATTTCATCACAAGCCATTTATACCTTCGCTTACTTATTCTGCGCTCCCTATCGAAGTAGGTTGGCTACCTGTTGGACTTTAAATTCTGCTTTCTGTCTTCTCACGCAATAGTTCCATCATGGCTAACCGATACTGCGTATTTGCCCAATGGTGCAACGTTTTGTATCCCATGTAGAAGGTAGCAACCAACCTATACGGCCACTGCTTTCGTAGAACATTCAAAGGATACCTTCAGCACAATCATTGTTACACATTGTACGTCATTTGTCTCCACTAAATATCATACCATAGGACTTAAACAATGTTTATAACCACGCCTGTTCTTTGCGGCCTTGTTTTTCTCTCACCTTCCCTTGGCTCCGATGTCCGGAACATCTTTGGTATCTGGGATTGGACCGAGAGTGTTTCCGCCGGGGAAGGGACATAACCCACAAGGACCTACAAAGAACATGGCTGTAAAACAAATTGATACAAATGCACTCACTACCACTACCGTTGTCCAGTAATGATAGCTGAACACGATGCCTTCACATTCCTGAAAAGTATACATATACCTGAAAAATCCAAATGCAAGAAACTGATGTTTTACTCACCTGGACACTCATAAAGATGACTCTTCGTGAAGGTCTCACCCTCCATAGGCCTCAGCTATTATGGCCGCCCCGACCAAAATAACCTGTTCAGATAACAGAGGAAATTGGAAGTCAATTGACTGCAGATAACCGAGGGTGAAATCAGTCGGCAAGATGCTCTGCCAGTCTTACATTAGTGTACAAACGGATTTCTGGCAGTGTTCCAGGACGTGGTGGGTTTTCGCCTGGCAAGCGTTCTCCCTATAAAACGCCACAAATGTCCGCTTAACAACACTGCGACGTGGCGGATGTGACTCGCCACTGAATAAAGTCACTGCCCACAACTACATACCGGCAAGCCGACCAGAATCCTAATGTAATATTTTCCTGACAAGCTTTCTATACAAACGGAATGCCCAGCCTGTTTATACTACGCACACTAAAACCCAACTTGTCGTCATGCATTGACAAATTCATACCTCAAGATTAATTGTACAATTTCCAAAGCCTGTACAACTTTCGGCTTACTGCCGATTACATACGGAGCAACTTGTTCGTTGCGAAACATAATTGCTTGTAAACGTTGATCATGCCTATTCTGGTGTGTCTCGGAAATTCGAGAATATACTATTAATTTTTTTTATTTCGTTTCGCCACGCGTAAACAAAGAGTGGCGTAGCTGGACACGCGCTTGCCTTTAATGCCATCGTTCCAAACTACACCGTCACATCCGGATTCCGCTGGATTCATTTCCTGCCCCGGACGCTCGCTTCTTGCATGTACACCTAGAACTGGTAGGTCCATTGCCTCCTTCACGCGGATTCGTATACCTTGTTACCTGTGTCGAACGCTTTATTAGATAGCCAGAAACCATTCCCGTAACTGACTGCACAGCTAAGCCTCCTTGGACCGGTGGTTCTCGCAATACTGATGTTCATGCACCATTACAACCTACCGAGGAACGCATTACAAATCATCACAATTGGATACGTTCTGCAACTTGTTAGGCTGCTGCAGCATTCATACCACAGCCTATCACCTAGCAGCTAACGGGTTATTTGGATGCTTACATAGGCAGCTAACTGCCGCGCTTTGCACCTCCCCGGACCTTAGCTAAGCGAAAACGTTTCACTCGTGCTCTTAAGCATTCGCAGCAGCATCAAAGCCGGCTTGCAAGGCCCATCATCAGAGCTGCTTTACGGCACGGTGCTAAAGTTGCCGGGAGCATCCGTTTCACCCCCTGCGTCATCGGGTATGCCTCCGCCTAACTTTGCGTCCTCCCTAGATCAGCGCTTGCGTTCACTACGCCCAAAACCTCCCCGTGAGCAGACGAGAGAATTGCAAATGCACAGTGGACTCTCTACCTGCACTCACGTCTTCCTCCGCATCGACGCCGTGCGGAGACCACTCCAGACTCCCTACAGTGGCCTTTTCAGAGTTCTGCAACCGACTTCGAAACATTTTTCTTCAGACCAGAATGTTCACTGAACAACCATGCCGTCGACCGCCACAAAGTGACCTTTTGCGAGCCATTTGCAACCCATCCTGATGCTATTGCACGAGCACCCGCACCTGCGGTGCCTTCCCGAGCACTGGATATGCCACTTCACACCGTTCCCCTTTAACCCTCACTCTAGGTTGCCTCAACCCTAGGCAACCGACCTACGCGGTAGACAGATCAACCCTCCGGTGCGCTTTGCAGATTTTGTAACCGTCTGCTATTTTTACTAACGCGCTTTTTCCAATTTTGGTAGTATGCACGCGTCTCAACCGCAAACGTTTTGCAAAATCGACAAAAAGCCAACGTGTCGTCATGCACTGACGACTTTATTCCTTCTGATCACTTTTACAATTTCCAAAGCCTTTACAATTTTCGGCTTGCTGCCGATTACATACCGAGCAACGTGTTTGTAGCGAAACATAATTGCATGTAATTGTTGATCATGCCTGGTTTGGTGTGGCTCGACACATATGTGACTATACTATTTATTTAGTTATTTAATTAATTTCGTAAGCAACTAGAAAGTTTTGTGAACTTAGTTTTTTCCGCGCTGATAGAGAAGCAATAGTGCGGCGTCTGTTTCTGCTACTAAATTCTGCTCCTCCTCTTACTGACATGTCGGGTATGTCACTCTGCACGTCTTGATGTATTACCTTATGTAAAAAGCATAGGTTTTTGGTAATGCCTCGCAACAATAGAGGCTGGAGTTGCGGGAGACCAAACCCCTCTAGGTTACTAGTCGGTATATGTTGTAGGGTTCTTCTTTTGTTAGACCACCGCTGAGCCTTTTCAAGCAGTATGCAACCTAAATTCCGCAAATTGCTTCAGATGATGGTGCAATATTCTTAGTGTGGGCGAACTTGTCTCCGACAAAGTACTATTCGTTCCTCTGCTTGCTTATGTGACGGCTTATTTGAAGGCGTATTGTCGTGTATTTGCAAATTGATATTGCACGTCCTCTGAGAAGTAGAGGCTCGTAGAATACAGTGTAACTAAATCTGTAGCCAGAGTATTGGGTTGGATATGTATGCCATTTAACCTCAGTGCGCCATCAAGTAGGAGCATTTAAGGGTTATGCTGCTCGATTTACCAACGGAAAAATTCGTTTGCAACTGATGCCACTATGACTCTAAAACCTTTAGGTCGTCGCGGCCTTCGCCATGTGTAAAAATGTTTGCTCCTGGATGCGCTAAATTCGAATTAGCTGAATATTGTTGGTTGGCTTATCTGTGTTGCTAAAGTGCCCATCTTAACTTTATCACACAGCTTGTTTTATTTACCTATATCACACCGTCATTTTATAATCGCCCATCGGGTTTTCTTTGTATTTTCTGTCCAAACCGTCTCTTGTACCTTTGTGGTGTCGCACTCCGTTTTTCTTTTTATTGATGGCTAAACGTTTTGCAGCTATAAGATGTATTAAACAAAGAGTGAAACCGACAACATTCTCCATTGTTGCCTTCAATTCTGATTTCTCTGACTGCACAGTGTCCAACTCACCGACCAAATTGACCCCATTGTGTTGGTTGACAATACTACCCCAAAGATTTGAAATAAAGCGGTTTTAAATTTTACAGCGACACCTGACATATTTGCTCCCATTCCTTCTCTAGAATCCAAAGTCATGTTTATTGACCCCCTCAGGGAATAGAGGCTAAAACTTTACGCACTTGAAAATCAAGTGAATTCGCTAAAAAGTGACATAAGGAATAGCAACAAGATTTTGAAGCAGGTGGTGCTCCAATGGATCTGCCATGCATCCATGAATTAACAAAGTCATCTGACTTGAGCCAGGCAAGCATGCTACTGAAGGTAATTGCTCAAGCAGCCAAAGTGCAACAGGGTCGCGCTTATAAAGCTATTTTATTCAACGTCCTAGATCGGTTGCCCCTTGAAGATTTGCTACGTAAGCTTCTAAATGTCTGCATTTTTCCGCTACACTGCTACCCCGTTAAGCGCCCAAGAAAGGTTCGCGGTCGAGCATGACCCATCATGCCTAGATTTGCGGGTCCTGAGTTTGCGACAAGCCTCATGGCCGTCAGCTTTCTTCTCATACAACAGGCTAGCTACAGGGATATAATGATCAGAGAGGGTGACCCCCTACAAAAGTCGATAGGGCGCACCTCTTCATCAGCATTCAAAACAAAAGCCAGACCTGAACCACATGCTTACACCACCGTACGCGGTTGCCTTATATTCATCGCAACAACAATGTCTCCTCCAAAGAGTTTTCATCTGAATCCGGCAGAGGTCGAGATACTGCATCTACGCCACGCGGTGCTGCTGCAGAAAATTACAAATCCAGAGCGGTACTGGATGGTGATTCAGCTATGTGCGATTCTAATCCTGAACCAGCAATCCTGTCTCTCGCTTTACCCGCTACTCCCATCACCATCAGTGAACCCAACTTTACGGACGCATTCTGCGGAAATCCACAAAGACCCTATAACCTATGCCAAAAGTGTCTGCTACCCAGACCAAAAACGAACCCAGCAAAGATCCGCAGGACTCACGAAACCCGGATCCACAAAATGGTTGATAAAAAACTAACTGAGTGCTGGATTTTAAAAGTCAACGCTTGGTGACAGGCGAGGCAGCCAGTAACCAGCAAACCAGCTTCCCCAAGGTATCAGTGGTCGACGGGGTCCATGGCTACGGCCAGGCTACGCCAGCCACAAGCTAACCGTTACCTACTCAAAGCTCCCAAGTTGACAGCCCGCGCCTTGACCTGCAAAAACCACTTAAATCACGAGGCTCGATAGGAGGACACAGTCCTTACCGTACTACCCATCGAACAAGGAATAAAACACTGCAGACTCCTCTCCAAACAATCACTACCCGAAATTTGGCCAGCCACAGTTCACGAATCTGCATAACACAACTGCACGCAACCCGGCCTGTTTACCACCGCCCCGACTTTATGGGACAGTACAGGGTATGGTCCACCAAGCCCAATTCACCAAAAGTTAGCAACTGCTCTGCTTCTTCTCCGAAACCACCTGCGTACAATACAGCCCTCCCCAAAACGTTGGCTTTAGCCTTTCGGGTAGCTCCAGCAATCCCCGTTTATCCCCTTGGCATGTTCATGGCACGTATTCAGCAGTGACAAACCTTGCCACCCAAAGAACACACAAGTGCGAAGAGTTCACCTGTGAAATGCAACTCTATTCCCCGCAACACCTCGGTTCCCTTCCTCTCTCACGAAAGTGCAAGTTGCCCAACTTAATCCGCATTTGACGCCCCCAGTTAGCGCTTCGTATTCGCAGTCAATGTGTCTTGACGTACCAGTACCCTCTGCAGTTGTCTATCTGTCCACGCTTGCTCCAAATTAGGGCCGCATTAACCCTCCACCTGCGCCTTGCCGCTACTAAACCTACGCTGCATAGAAGCCGACAAGAATCTACTGCATGACTTACATGCTACGACATGGATACCGCTTCTACTTCAGCAACCAACTTAAGTGACGGTCTAAAGGTTTCTGCGCATACGAATGAGGCGTTAGACCCGTTATCTTATTAACTTCTATCTTGCATTCGTCTAACAGCTCACCAGCGAAAGACGTATACGCTTCCAATAATGTATATGGCCAGGCACTTCAGTGCATCTCCCCAGACCGGTGTGCGGAAACCTCTACAACGTGTGTATTACCTGCACGTATAACATCTGTTGCGCGCTTTACTGACTCTATTGTTGTGGCAGGCACATTCTCCAAAGACTCATGCAGTCGAACGTTAAATATGCTACTTAGCAATGCAAAGACCATCAACTTCAAAAGGCGCTACATTGGTACATTTGTTATTCTCTCCTCTCAACAAATTGTTCTGCTCACGGAAACGGAAATCCTCAAGCACCCCTGCCAACTCTCTAAATATCCCCGGGTACACCATGTTCTGCAATGAAAGCGCCAAAAGTTGCGGAGTTGGTACCTCATTTACGTACGAAATGGCTTCGTTGCATCTGTCTTTGAGCTGTTACCATTTGGAGACCCTGAGGATTCAAGCTGGATCCAGACGAATGGGGTAAACTTGACCTCCTCACTGGTTGTATAAACGACCCCAAAATGCATTTAAGGCCAAGATTAACAAACTATTAGACCGCTTCATGGATGTTTACACAAGGTCCCCACGCTACAAGATAGCGGGAGGGGATTTTATATGCCACAAATCTCTTGGAATGGCCAGTGTGCACCTATTAGATACAGGGGCTTTGTTGGCAACAAATATGCGAACAACTGGATCCAACACGTCCAAGTTCCGACTAAGCAAAGTAACAATCTTGACTTTATATTTATGCTCGGCATCCCGGATGCTGTCACCAGCGTAGATAACAACATCCCAGGAAGCGACCTCAAGGTCGTTTAGCTATCATGTTCACTTTCTACTTCACCCCATTTTTCAACTTGTCTGGTTGGTGCGTCTCGGACGTTCAGAAGCATACACAGGGATAGCTGTCCTATGCTTGTCTGCTCAGCCAATTGAGATGCGGTTGCTTGTCCAAGGACGTGGACGTCTCCGCCCGCGATCTACACTACAATATCAACAACACTTTAAAAGTGGTCGCTCCGCGAATGAACAGCCACAGAGGGAAACGGACAAAGGTTTCATCCAATGTAAATAGGGCGCTGATGGAGCTCCAAAAATGTGTCATCAGTACTCTAAGATCCACGCTTTCCACACCCGTGTTTGCCTGAGCAAGGTGTTGGTTAAGCTAACCGAAGATGGCGCCGCCCGTAACACCAACAGCAACATCAGGTCCCACACTCGACTATTAAAATATAGAAAGAATTGTGCAGCAAGACCAGTCACCCCTCTGAGGCTCTTCAGTGAGTCCGTAGTTTGTGGTCCTATGAAACTATCTATGATCCTCAATAGCCGATTCTGTGATTTCTTCACTGATATCAACAGTAGCTTACCAACTGTTGTGTCTAAACATACCCGCGACTCACTGGACGTAATAACCTCCAACCTGCGTTCTGTAACCCGAGTAATACGATCACTCAAGCTGTCACTCCACCCCGGGCCCTAATGGTATCCCAACTGCGCTGCTGATACTCGGCGGCCAAAGTATTCCCGTTCTAGTTCTTAATCATTTACACTCTCAAGAAAAGACAATGTGAAAGCATTCTGTGGCTTTCCACGGACATAAACAAGGTAGTCTTCAAAACAGAAGACTAACGCCTCATCAGCCATATGCCTATTGCTTCGAGATTGTTAGAAAGCATAGTGAAGGAAAACTTGCTGAACTTTTCATTCAGCTGCAACCTTAACAAGAGACAAGAATGCAGATCGTTCCGTCCAAATCTTGTCAGACGTGAAAATTTGATTTTCCTCACTATGTGACTGCACATGTTGATGCTAAACAAGCATTAACCATCATCTTCCTTGACATAAGAAAAGCTTTTGACTGAGTACCACACGCGGAACCATACGTAAAGCTTGAATCGTACAAAGTCTCAGATCGACTGTTTACATGGTTCCAAAGCTATCGTTCATCTCGCACGTCATCAATAAAGGTAAGTGAGTCTATGTCACTTCCCAAACTAGTCACAAATGTTGTTTTTCGGGGAAGCGCACTAGGCTTGATACTATTCTTGCTATATCCATGACGTTTTCCAGATAATACAACATGGCAAGTCCTACCTGTTTGCCGATGACATCAAAATGATGTACTCCGTCAACACCTTAAACTTGCAGGCTAGTCTTTCCCAGCTTCCAAGCAATCTTAGGGCTGTGGATGTTAAATGTAACTCTTGAAAGCTGGTATTCCCACCGGTGAAATGCAACTTTATCTCATACGGCTGCATTGTTCCGCATAAAGCCTCAGCGTTTCAAGGCACACCGTTTGGTAATAGCCTAACATTTCGGGACTTAGGTGTACATTATCCAGTTCTTCGAACTTTGCAGAACAAATAAGCCGTTGCTCAGCAAAAGCGCGCTCGTTCCCAAGCTACATATTAAAATCCATGGCACTACGAGGAACTAGGCTGGCAATATATAAAATCTTCTCCAAACCTTTAGTAGGATACAGCTCCATAGTGTTTACAACTCCAGAACATGCGACAAAGTTGAAATTAAAATGGTTGTAGTGTTCCGGAAAACACGCTCTTATAGCACTTTGCAACATAGGATTTGACGGTTGTTTTAACCTTCAAAACGTCTACCTGTTTTACTGACTGCACAACCGTTGACGCAAATAGTTTTCTTGAGTAACTTGCTGTACACTTTCTCGCTCTAGTTGATTTGCTTCCCATTTTCTTAGGTTGCACAGTATACGTCCGGTTCAGTCACCCCCAGCTTCTATAATGTCATGTATTTGACACATCTTACGTGTCACTGATTACCGACTAGTATCCCAGGTTCCACTTAGCAATTAATGACCGCGCTCCAGAACACGCCATATTCTTTTTTGAATTGTCAGTCTGGCGAGCTTGTTCCGGTGAAGTTGTGATTCATTAATGGTGAGCATATTGCTTTTTCACCTACCGTATATTTTGTGTGCTTTTTTTTTACAACGGATTATCTAAAAAATGAGAAATCTTATCCTGTCATGGTCAATGCTGTTGCGTTGGACCAACCACCTATTTTGGAGAATGATCCTTCGTTATGTTTTACACTTAGAAACCATTGTTTACATTTGTATTATTTCTTCTAATTTCGCCATATATACTCAGCTGCTATCCCGCATATTCAGGGTTTATCCTTGCAGGTGAGAAACATCATAGCTTCCCCTACCTTAGTAATGGAACACTTGAAACACTGGCTGTTATTCAGCGAAGCACAACTTCTTACCAGGTTTGCCTGCAGTAACTATTCAATGATTGCAACTAAGAGATAAGGTGCCCTCAGCCTCGTTGCGCGAAATTCAACAACACATCGACACATCCAACATAAACGTTTTGCTTCCCCGCCAGCTGTAGATGCAACGGCCTCCTGAAAGCACTCTTGCTACACTTGCGGTAACAAGTGACATGCCACTCACAGTAATTGCAGATCTAGCAGATCGTGTCATCAAACAGCACCAGCCAGCGACTAAAACAAAAGCATCTAAGCAGGTTCGTGCTCGCGCAACCACGCCGACAAGCGTGACTAGCCAATTGTCGGCAATGGACTCATTATCATCGCAGATAGCGCTGTTTCAGCGCCAGATGGAGGAACTCACTTTAAATTGTAATCATCGCAGCCGCTCTGGATCATGGCCTTTTTGCACAATGCCTGATACCACAGATTACTGCCTTTATCACTCGCGTTTCCTTAATAAAGCCCGTACGTACTTACTACCATGCAGCTACTCTGCTACAGATGGGCTGCCATTGCGGCCCGTGATGGCGACTAACGGTCTCGACTAAGCCCATAGTCGTCTCATCTACATTAGGGATTATGATTCCGAGATCCAGTTCTTAGTTGCTACCGGGGTGGATGTCAGCGTCATTCTCCCTATGCCAGGTGAGCCTACCGCTTCGCTGTCGACGAGCTTAAGTGTTGCTAATGATACACCAAAGCTACCTGTGGTCATCGGTCGCTTACCCTGGAACTAGGCCTCCGGCGCATGTTTCGCTGGGTATTCACCGTCGCTGTAGTTCACTATGCCACCATCAGCATTGACTTTCTCAGGCATTCCGATCACTTGGTCAATAATAAACGCCAGATGCTAGTCGACGCTGCAACGGAACTCAGTGTACGTGGAATCACTAGCTATATCACATGTAAAACGCCAGCCTATTCCTTTCCTCAGATTTTGCAAAATACGCTAAGCTTTTTTTCAGTATTTCATTCTCGTTCCGCCAATGAATTCAGCTTTGCCCGTGACAGACCAAGTTACGCACCAAATAGGTAGGAAGTGCCTACTTGTGACATGCCGTCCACGCCGTCTATAGCCCGAGAAGCTATAGGTAGGGCGGAGTTTGAGCACATGCTTGAACTAGTAATAATCCACTCTTCCGCCCCTGCAGATAGTCCCCAAGAAATCTGGTGACCTGCGCCCTTGCGGTCATTACCGCGCACTTTTTCGGTTAACCGTCCCAAATATGTACCGCTCCCACACATGCAGGACCTTACCGCATGGCTGACATGTAAGACGATCTTCAGCAAGATCGATCTATTTCGTGCTTATTACCAGATACCTGTAGAAGAAAATGACATTTCTTAAACAGCCGTTATCACTCCTTTCAGCTTGTTAGAATGCTTACGGATGCCTGTTGGACTGTGCAACGCCGCGGATAACTTCTAACGCTTTATCCAAGATGTAACAAGGTGCCTAGGTTTCGCTTATGCTTACCTTGCTGATCTTTTATTAGCCAGTTCAGCGGAACAAGAGAACCTCGGGCATCTTCGAACTCTCTTCCAGCGCTTGACTTAACACTGTGTCACAGGCGACCCGACTAAGTGCAAAGGTCTTAAAGAACTTTCTGTTAAGACCCAGACAATCAAGGACTTTCCAGCTCCGACTTCATGCAAACACCTTCGTCGATTTTGTGGTTTGGTCAACTAATATCGACGCTTCCTTTCGCGCTGCGCTGAGCTCATGCAGCCTCTGACCGACCTACTGGGATTAGGTGAACGTGAGTTCGCTTCGCTGACAACCACAGGCAGCCACTGCCGTGCTCAAGGATACTTTCTTCAACCTAGTCCTCCTCGCTCATTCCGAATCGACTGCAACATTTTCTATTATCCCTGATGACTCAGTGGTCGCCGTAGGAGCCGTTTCCAACAACACGTTGGTGAGCAATGGCAACCTCTTAGGTTCTCCAAGCGCCTGCAGCCAGCGGAACCTTATTACAGCACGTACGCCAGCGAACTGCTCAACGTTTACCTAACCATTCGTCCCCTCCGCCACACACTCGAAGGCCACGCTCTCCCGGCCTACACTGACCGCATACCCTGCATCTACGCCTTCTACTCTGTTTGCGACAAATATTCACCACCGGTAACAAGAGTCCTTGGGTTTGTCACGCAGTTCACTGTTGACCTACATCATGTCTCGGGTGTCGACAATCCCGTGGCCGACGCCCTCTCACGCCTCAACCTCACGCTCCAGCCTTATCCTACAGTCAAACTTGACGCCATTGCAGCGCCTCAAGCTCAAGGTGAAGACATATGGTCACACCGCAGTCCACTTTGATTCATTTGTAACCTGTTCCACTCCAAACCGCAGAAGCGACTCTGCTCTCTGACAAATTAACAAGCTGTCCCAGACCACTCGTGCCTGTCTCCTTCAGACAAACGGTCTTCGATGCAATGCAAGCACCATCATATCCCGGTATCCGTGCATTTTTGAAACTGGTCACCGAACGTTTCATTTGGCCACGCGTAAACAAAGTGCTTCGTAGCTGGACTCGCGCTTACCTTTAATGCCATCGTTCCAAACTACACCGTCCCACCCAGATTCCGCCGGATTCATTTCCTGCCCCGGACGCTCGCTTCTTGCATGTACACCTAGAACTGGTAGGTCCATTGCCTCCTTCATGCGAATTCGTATACCTTATTACCTGTGTCGAACGCTTCATTAGATAGCCAGAAACCATTCCCGTAACTGACTGCACAGCTGAGCCTTCTTGGACCGGTGGTTCTCGCAATACTGATGTTCATGCACCATTACAACCTACCGAGGAACGCATTACAAATCATCACAATTGGATACGTTCTGCAACTTGTTAGGCTGCTGAAGCATTCATACCACAGCCTATCACCTAGCAGCTAACGGGTTATTTGGATGCTTACATAGGCAGCTAACTGCCGCGCTTTGCACCTCCCCAGACCCTAGCTAAGCAAAATCGTTTCACTCGTGCTCTTAGGCATTCGCAGCAGCATCAAAGCCGGCTTGCAAGGCCCATCATCAGAGCTGCTTTACGGCACGGTGCTAAAGTTGCCGGGAGCATCCGTTTCACCCCCTGCATCATCGGGTATGCCCAAGCCTTATTTTGCGTCCTCCCTAGATCAGCGCTTGCGTTCACTACGCCCAAAACCTTCCCGTGAGCAGACGAGAGAATTGCAAGTGCACAGTGACCTCTCTACCTGCACTCACGTCTTCCTCCGCATCGACGCCGTGCGGAGACCACTCCAGACTCCTTACAGTGGCCTTTTCAGAATTCGCAAAGGACTCCGAAATATTTTAATTTAAACCAGAATGGTCACCGTAAAGCTGTGTCCAGTGACAACCTCAAATTTTTCTTTGTTTGACGAGTCACTTGCAACCCATGCTGATGCTATTGCACAAGCACCCGCACCTGCGGTGCCTTCCCGAGCACTGTATATCCCGATACATTCCGTGCCCCTGGACCCTGAATTTACATCGCCTTATCTCCAGGCAACCGGGCAGCGTTGTCAAAGCATTGGTGCTATCAATCATTTGCTTGCTGGTTGCTGAAACTGGTTTGTTTTAAAGGTGGCAATTATGGCTGCTAGGGCGATAGCTTAAAGTGAGCTGCTGTATCTAGCGGCCTTTTACCATAAGCCCTCCTTACAGGTCCACGATTGTTGGCTACAAGCCAGTGATAGATAAATAAATATTTTATTCTCAAATTTTGCGTGACACCCGTGGAGGAATGGTCAGGTAGGTGCAACTGTACAGTGATTTTGTGGCAATTGTAACGGCGACAGTAAAAATTGTTCAAACGCACCTGATTGAAATTGTACAATGGTAGAAATGTAAAATAATTATTGGGCTGTCATGTGATTTGAACCCATTTGTAAGGACACAGTATGTCTGTCATATACTGAAGTCATACGTCAACGATAATAGATCAACGATCCCGGATGATCGGTTAAACGACAAATAAAGTACAAGGACGATTGAGGTGTGATGATATACTGCCTTCCTTTGTACGCAACGCAAAGATCAACGGTACTACTGTATAAATAATAAGGAAGAGAGTGTGTGCGTAAAATCGGATGAAAAACCGACGAGTGGATGTGCAGAGATCGAAAAGCCAGCGTAACAAACGTATCAAGAATGGTGAAACGTGAAACATGTTGTGCTGTCAGTGTGAAGTCATGGGCTGTAGTTTTGTTCGGTAGTGTATCACATTCGCCACGTCGAAGTGTCGTTATACGGACATAAGTGGCATTTATAGGGGAACGTTTGCCAGGCGCAATCCCGCCACGCCCTGCAACGCGGCCGACTATCCATTACATTTCAATTTATAATTGGCTCGGCTTCTTGTCGAGGGGTTGTTTGCTCGGTTATTCGCAGTCCCGTTGCCTCCTATTTTTCCTTTGTTAGACGCGTGCTTATTTCGTTCCTGGGTGCTGTTCTGTCCTGACCGAATGGCTGGGCCGATTGGTAGGTCATGAATAGAGTATTTTGGAATATGATTTGTTGATCAGCTTCAAAACCACCTGAAGTCTCCGAGGGAAATCCAATGAAATGTTTTGAAGGATGGTTGAAACCCTGCCAGATGGGAGGTTGTCTCCGAAAGCATGTCGGACGTCCCCGGTAAATTGTAAAATGGATGGGAATTATAGGCATCCACGGCCGATTGAACGGGCAAAGCGCGGTAAACAGCTCCGGATGAATGCCAAGCAAGAGCGTGTCCAGTAGCAAACAACGGCCAAACCCAACTGTTCTGGTCTTGCGTCGGCAGAAGAATGTGCCTACCGAAATCGACAGGAGAGCTCTGGGTAAAAGGTATGTGAAAGAAGATTGTTAGGTGAATGGAACCCAATTGTGCAAGCCTCGGATAAGTTGCATGCTTGCAAGGTAACGAACCACTTTTCCGGTCAGAAAGTTGCAAAAGTGGAGGTAAGTCCTTCACTTATTTCCATATAAAGGAAGGTGGTGCCTTTTATTGTAGTATTGTCACAGCTATTAACGATTCCTTGGGTGCTTGACACCGTAGCTTTGACAATCGCCGGTAAAAAGGCGACCAACAACGTCAGCCACCCAGACAGATGAAAAATGCATCCGGCACACAGTCAATCAATTTCCACAATGACTGAACTATTGTACCGCTATGCTATGCATCGGGGTTGGTCTAAGTTTTAGGTCTGGAATGGGAGCTTCAGATGATTAGCATTGCTTGTTGGATAGTTTAGTGAGAATACGCAGCTTTTGCTAGTAAACAACGTTTAGGCTTTTCGTGCTAGCACCCGCAGCCATAAGGCTGAAATTAAAGTCTCGCCTATGGTAAAGGAACAAAGCAGTTTTTCATCCTTCGTAACATGATTGATGGCTGCAATCCACTGAACAGCTGCTTCAGGTGGACATTCTTAGAGTACATGACATAAATGACCCTTAACTATTTGAGGGCCGTATAGCACTTCTCCATCTGTAAAAGGCTAACATCAGGCGTGCATATATTCCTTGCTTTTTAAAGAATTAAATAAATACATACTATATTCTCGCTTTTATCCAGGCACCCCAACTCAGGCATGAGCAAAATTAACAAGCAGGTATGTTTCGCAACAGACATATGAGCATGTCGGTATGGGCGTGCTTTGTAATGTTGCGAATTAACAACTTATTCATTTATTTATAATTAAGGATATTAAGTTTACTGATAGCGGTATGCGAAATGACTGCAGGTAAGAACTAGACTCACTCTGTATGGACAGATATCCTCCGTCTTGCTTAACCGTCGAGTTCCATTAGAAATACTACGATTTTTCCCTTTACCCAGTAAAAAAGGCGCTGGTCATATTTACTAACAAATCTAACAATCTTAGAACCGCGGTCACCTTAATTCATCAAAGCAGCAGCAAACTATTCAGATGAACCCACAGCTACTTTTTATTCTGACTACGTTTCCTAACCTAATGAGTCAACACGGGCTCATGAAGTAATCATGGCTCCAGACATCCATAACAAATCCTCCTCTTAAAGCAACTGTCTTTCAATCTTCACTCCCCACAAAATAGTTTATCTACTTTGACAAGGGGTAATAACCTTTCGTGAGAACACTGCCTTCCGAATTGCAACGTACTCCACTGCACTTCCAAGAACACCAGTTAACTTTAGTTACCAGTTTTTGCCATGTAATGAAGTCCTACTTGCCGCGTATCCATCCGTTTGGTTTACTACGGATACCGAAGTGTTCAACAATTGCGACCTAACAAACAGGATAACTTTAATTGCTTGCCTAGCCTATCAGCCTACAGTTCACGACTGAAAGGTTCCTCAGGTTGCGTAGCGGTAAAACTAGTTTGTAAGAGCATGCATCTGATGCAAAGTCGGCTCCAGCCTCTCCTATCAAATTTCAGGCTTTGCATTCGCGCATGTCTCTTTACCTTTGAACCCAAAATGCTTCAATACCACCTTCTCACTCTTCTTCCTCCTGGATTACTATGGCTACCGAAGTGGTCCTATTTGCAACCAACCGAGCATAAGCCAAGCTCCATCGGATAAAAACGTCCCTTTATTCCTTAGTCTTAAGTTTTTTGTCGGCCGGTGGCCGAGTGGTCTGCACGTTTGCTTTCCAACCATAAGGTCACCGTTTCGACTCCGCGTAGGGGTGGGCGTCCTCGCGGCATACTCAGCCCGCGCGCGACTGGTGGTGGTCGCGCGGCAGCGAAGCACCGTTACGGCGTATAAGCTGACACTTAAGTTGATTTATTCCTTCTTTTGTCTTCCATATCAGATTAATATGACAACCGTACTCCGCGGTGAAAGCGGCTGTGAACTTCACTGCCTAGCCCCCAATTAACTACATCGTATGTCTCTTGACTTTTCGCCCAAGATCACCACTGTCCTTCTTCATATGCCACATAAATGTTAGCCCTCTGCTGATACATTACCACTTGAAAAGTTATTACTTTCGCAGTGCTCCTTTCCCTAAACTGCGTTAGCAGCTTACTCTTAGCAAGCTAGGCCGTGAACCAACTAGCTTTATGCCACACCCTATAATCACCTGATCGATCGATTGCTTTTGTCAATTCGCTGCATCCGAGCGACCAATCCGACCAGTTGCGTTCCGTTACTCAGCTTGTATTAATTCTCCTCTAGCATCCTGCTGGCGTCTTCCTGCTTGCATCCTTACTAACATGGACTGCTTGCGTTCAATGCACCGCGCCAACCGGGTCTCCTCCTCTTGTCGTCTGCTTCCTAAACACGCGACCAGAGTAGTAAGACTTAAGCGCAATAAGGTCGGCTGAGAGATAACTCAATTAGTCATGCCTCTACAAGCTTTTTGGCTTTGTTCACACTTTATCAAGGACGGCTTCCTCAACTTGAACCACTCCTTTCATGCTAGCACCTTCCTTTTGAATTCGCCGCATTTATACCGCCTATTATCAATAAGCCACCCTAAACTAGCCTTGGTTTACCTGTTTCCTGCATTTATACAGCTCTTAATCTACTGAGACTTAACTGATATAGACTCGGCCAAACTCCTGTTGTACCTTAGTATCCGGTTCCCTTTCAACACTTATCCGTAACATAATTTTTGGACCAAATCAACAGAACCAGTGTATGTCCTATATAACAACGAATATCACACTGTATTTCGAGGACCATTAATATAATACCTGTTGCAAATACGCCTTACCAAAAGCTCGCCGCGCGGGTGCGCTCAGGCGTTAAAAATAGAGCTCTGGTCCGTCTGCAAAAGCCGTTGTTCGGTGACTAGCTTCAGCGTCCATGTGAATTCGTAAGCCTTGAAAACATTTTGTGCACAGTTGTACTTGCTTTTACGTGAATAACTGTCTTACTACGCAACTGTGTTTGCTGGTTTTGTTGGCGTAACAACGGCTTCGGAGGCTTGTAGGTCACCAATGGCAAATTTAAGTACCACAGCCCTTTTGAAATTATTTCACGGAAAGCCCTACTGCACAACCATGACTGCAATGGTGAACTACCTTTGCTAAGTACGTAGGTCTACCTGTTTTCCTTGGTGACAACAACATAAGGCATGATGCAGTAAAACTTAAATTAATGCGTCACCAAAAAAGCAGCGAGAGGCAGCGACATTTTAAGAAGCTTCCGCTACACACGAAACAAAATGTAGTAGCTGGTCACCACGCTTTTGATCATCTGCAGGATGAAAATCCATATGCTTCTAAGCACTTTACCAACTTAACACTACGCTGCACCGGCGGCACTAAACTGTGAATGGGTTCAGTTTCCGGCTCACGACCGCACTACCTGACTGTGCCCACAACCGTCTCAATCCAGCCAACTTTGAAAAACAACTGCTGTCACAGACCTTAGATTTTTGTATTCTTTACGAAAAATACGAAAGCCATCGTTACCAAAGGACGAAAACAACTTAAGTTAGAAAAGAACAAGCGGCGGATTCCGACAGTGCAGCAAACTAGGTTGAAAACTAACCGCATTCTGTTGGCACAAACAGTCAACCTCAAGATACAAATAATTAAATAAATAACTAGACTTTATCCTCGAAGGTACATAAAGCCACTCAGACCATATCTGCTTATACGGAGTCTGATTCCTTGCAACGCAGAGTTCCGTTGTTTTCTCTGGGGTGGACGACATTCACCCGCGCTGATTTGCAGCACCTTCAATCAAAATGCATACAAAGTGAGAGAAACGAACGCCTCCAGAAATTGTGCATTGCCTACCAAATTTCCGCTGAACAAGGAAATTTTAAACTGAAAGTCAGGTCACTTATGAGTTAAACCAAAATTGGATAAATGCCAGCAAACTTTTTGAATGCAATACCACAGCTTAGAAACCATTTGTCGTGACTATCCGTGCTAAGCAGTAAACTGGATATTTCTAACTAACTAACTAAATAAATGTTTCACTCCCGAATTATTCGTGGCTCACCAAATCCAGCATGGGCAGGAATTTATACGACGTTGTTTCGTAACAGGCACGTTGCTTTGTAGGATAGGCGCTCATCACACCGCGTATAGAAGTTACTAAAATAACAGAGGCACCAGTTATATTTGGTACTATTGATGAGGTGGCGGTAGTTCTGGTTCTAGTGTGTGTTGTGGAGCTCAGCAGTAAAAGCGTAAAATATGCAGTGATAAGGGAAGGTATAGACAAGGAAGTATCATTTAGTGTACGGCACAAAAAATGTTGACGTGTGGTGCAAGTACGCTCCGGTTATTTTGCCAGTGTGAATTTGTGGACGGTGTCTTTGTTTCGTGACTAGTCACAGTGTTTCTAAACGTACATTTGTTTCTTTTTATAAGGGAACACTAACCAGACGTAAACCCACCACGTCCTGGAACATTACGTCGGTCTATTTAAATTGTCAGGTGAAACTAGCAGTGCAGTTTACTGTCCGAGTTTTCACTCGGCTATGAGCAGTTATATGAGCCCTAAACATCTGCATTTGCTAGCCGCAATTCTTACTCAAAGTCCGCCATTACGCTTTAAATCCGGTTGAAAATGTCCATAGAATGTGCATAAAAGTGAGAAAAGAACTGTGCAGGCGATGTATGGTTTCGAGGCCATGACGTTTTGCATCTCTATGGTAGTATACAGATACTGCCTTGAAAACGTCGTCCGCTGGTATGGACATCGGACATGTCACGTGGTAAGTGCAGTTGATCTTTATGGTTAAATCTGTTTCGTCTCAGGCGAAAGTGCGATTCCTCATTCAAATTCAGAAGCACAAAATCTTCCAAATAATTGTTTTCAGATCAAGAGTAGAATGAACAGGATAATAATGCTGCACCCAGGTGTTCCTGCCAAGTAAAAGAAAAGCTGTCCATAGAAGGGGCTAAGAGTTCCTCCTCAGGCGAGTTGTTGTCAGGAGAAAGTTCCTTACTTCCTAGTAACGGCATTGCGATATGCTATCAAAAAAGCTCCAGGTAAGTGAAATATAAAATCTACTTGTAGTAATGAATGACGGCGAACTCAGTTATGCGAACTCCGGAGAGTAGCAGTAAAGCTGTGCATGTCAAACGCAAATTATCGCGATAGAAGCATCTGTCATCCATAGTGAAAAAGCCCCATGTAAAAACATGATTCCATGCAAGTAAGCTGTGCTTATGGGCTTGCAGGTCTAGCTAAACCAGTTTGTTTACATCCGGTGCGAGCAGCAACTGTCTAAATTATTAAAAGGATAGTCCTTTTGGATAGAGATTGGTTTAGTCAGATGGGTGATTTGCGCTTTAAACTCAAAAGGAGAGGCCAAGTATTTTAATACAGCTGACTGTTGAGGATAGATCGGCCACTGTCACATGACGAAGCGCCTTGTGCTAGCCGCTGTATCTGTGGAAATCTCGGCAAAACCGGCTCCGCCATTACGTTGTTCCGACACCATATCACATCGCAACTGCCAAAATAGGCTTATCCTGCAATGTCACTACGACATTACGATAGACAGTTGGTGAAGGTATTGGGTACTTTCTTAGCACGCAGCTCTTATCGCAGCGCGATGTATGACATTCGTGGGTGCGTTTCAATGGTACCCAGTCCTAACATAGCTGGCCGCGATATGAGTAAACGTCTTCCTGGCATAATGGCAAACATCAACATTGCGAAAGCTCGTACGCGACGTCCTTGTATTTTGCAATGATATAGAGCATTGCCCGACCAAACTAGACCCGGGTTGTCGGAAAATTGTTAGCACGTTTGACATTAAAACCACAGACAACACCAAGTTTTTGGAAAGCGCGTACCGCAATGTATGCACGTCGGAACAAAGTTGAGAGTAAAGTCTGTCGACAGCAGCAACTGGGCAAAATAAAACACTCAAAGAGTTCCGATAGTGCAGCTCCTGTATGCCTTGGATTGAGGAGAGATGGAAACATGTATAAATCTGTAGAGACTCCAAGGTTCCGGTCAATCAGATACCACAACTAGATCGATACCAACTGCTACAGGTTAAAGACAGCAATGCTTCTCCCTCAAGTGGCGTACATTTTTACCAAACAACACTTGTCATGCTTGCCAGCCGGGTGACCGCAACGAGAACTCACGTACCTACACCATCATTAACAACCACCCTGGTTTCTTTCGTTACGTAGGCATGCTCAAGAGTAAACACTGCGCCAGCTACCTTCCAACGTTTTGTTTACCTATTGATTAATGACGTATCCAAGGCATGCGCCTACCTGGATGAGATTTTGTATACTGGACGTATCGCTGCTGAACAGCCATAAAACATGGATGAAGATTTATATGACTGTCGAATTCCGGGCCTGTTTTAAGGAAGGAAAAGAGTGTAAGCATTACACAGTTTCTAAATTATCTTGGGTGTCTGTTGTCACTACATGGCTATGCTCATCAGCAGAAAAAACCGCACCACTAAATGAACCATCACCCAAAAATGTAAATAAGCTTCCTTCGCTTCTGGCAGCCGCCCCGCAGTTTGCTGGCTTCATATCGTCAGTCGCAATTCCTTTGCACCCGCTTCACTTAGTTTTGCGCAAAAACACCGTGGAATTGGAACAGAGTTCAGAAAGCTTCAATGCAGCCATTAAGAAACTTTCGGCAGCTGCCCAAGTAGTTTGGCATTAGGGCTCAGGGAAGCCTGTTGCGCTTTTTGCAAGGCTTCGCCTACGGCCATTCAGCTGTATTATTGCACAAACTACCGGACGGCTCTCAAAGGCATGTTGCTTGTGTTTCACGCACCGTGATAGCATCAGAACGTAATTAACCTCAGCCTGATCTAGATGCAACCTTGGTTGTGTTTGGCACTACTGTGACTTATAAATACCTGCTTGGTCGACCCTTTTTGATATGCGAGGATCATACACCTCTTATGTCACCTTTTGGCCACATAAAGTGTACAGCAAACGGCCACACCCAGAATGTTCCGCTGGCTCTTAAATTTTTCTTCACATGCATACCAAATCTATTACGAGTAAACTATTCCGGTTGATGCCCGCAGCCATCTTTCTTTACCGGAGGTATTTTCAGATAAATTTGCCGTACAGGAACACAAGAATTAAACCAAGCTCTTTAGCAGTTCGCTTGTTATCGTAACAGACATGCGCCGACTAAGCAAGTTAGACCCTCATTTAGCACTCCGGAAGCACTAGGTGCAGGTGGGTTGGCCAACAAAAAACGACCAAGGAATTCCTATCTTTGCTTAACATATTAACGGCTCTCAGTCTTCAAAGCGGATGTAGATGGTGGGGAGGCCGGGGTGTGGTCCTCAAAAAGCTGCGTCTATTTAGTCTCTGTGAACTGAGTGCTGCAATCTTGGAGGTCTGCAAGCCAAAGTTTACGGCTCGCTTTTATGTTTGGTATCCCGGTTTAAAGAGCTAGATAGCGTCAAAGTGGGTGTTGCGTGCTTTGTCAGGAGGATAAAAGCGCTATGCCCAATATGCCAATACAAACCAGCAAGTGGCAAGAAACACCATGGAAACGTGCTCAAGTGCTATGTTTGGTCCTTTTGGTAGTTATATTAACTTGTTGCGCTTTGTTACTTGTTCCACGTAGCTGGTTGCTTACGTTTTGACGTCAGCCATTTCAGCTAACAAAAACGTTAACCTGCGTGCCACGTTCGCGACTTCAGGTCATCCGGAAACACTGGTATCGACGAGTAAAGCAGTACGAACCAGTGCCTAACTTTCTGTCTCCCTTCCTTACAATGGCATTAGACACGTAACAACTGCGCCTTAACATTCATCATCAAACAATTTGGCTGTATGTGTTTTGCAGACCGCAAAAACAAGGTACTGACTCAACCAGCATTTCCACTGCGTGTGGGTTTAGACCGCTCTTTTTGCTTCTCAATATATTTTACACAAATCCACCGCTAGAATCTCCGAGGAATTATTGTTCTGTCGTCGGTGGCGTACTAGTTTTACTGGCCACACAGTACACTTGTTTGGAAGGTTTTCGAAAAGCAACAGTGCGCAGCTGAACGCCTGGCCACTAGCAGTAGAAACCGCCAAATAGAAGAACCTGATCCTGTCTATTTTGGTTTCTTACAGGTTCCGAGTAGTAATCAGGTAATGTTAAAACAGCCAACGAACAACTCATTGAAGCAGTAGCTGAGGATAACAGAACTGTCAGAGGCCACTGAGGCTACCTTTGACCTGTACATAAACTCGAACACAACCAAGGAGCCTGAAGTGTATACACCAACGCTGGTCTGTTCACAAGGCTCCGATCCTGCATCATCGAATCAGATGACACAACGTCGCCTTACGCGCAAACGCTTGCCATTTGCTTGGTTGCAGGCTAAGTAGTTTAAGCAACCGAATGGCGGAGTTATACATCGAGGCAAGCGCGCCTGGCGTGCGTGGGTTCGTGTATAAACTACGGCTTTTGGCCGTCTGCCGTTGCCACTGATTGGTGACTTACTAAGTTGCCATGGGAATTCGAATGGATTGTGCGAAACTATTGTGCACAGTTGTACTTACCATTTACCTAATTAACCGTTTCATTGCGCAGCTTTGCTTTATTATTTGTCTCGGTATACTGCATCAAATTTCCTTACCTCATGAGTATCCCGTCCTACTTAAACCAGTATCCCTAAAACCGTTACTACCTTAAACCCTATTATTTGAAGCAGCGTGTCATATACAACAACGAATCTCACCCAGTATTAAACGGTTTACTGATAAACGCACTGTTACAAATACAAATTTGTTACTTTTGCGTTTGCAATGCTTCTACGCTAGTCTGTCTGTTTGGCTGGTAGGATACTTTGCCCATTTTTCAGCTACGACCACACAAATATCGATCGTCAGGCGAAGGACATTTCTGTGACACTACTTGCTCCAAACACGACACTTCCCAACTTTTGCCCTTGTTAGACGCGAGGATAAAGCAAAAGGCTTGCCCGTTGTCTTAAGATTTTGTCGTTTGGGATGAATTTTCTATTTCCTACCGCAAACGAATGTCATTTCTAACGTTTGGAAAAATATACTTGTCTTACCTCAGTGGGTCATTTACACACATTGCTTGCTTGGTGCTATTCCAAAGATAGTACATGGATCCCTAATTTAACTACGGACTGTAGTGTCCAGCCGATGTCATAACCGGCCAACCGTTGAAGGCATTATTGCTGCTCTCTACTGTGACCCGAACAAATGTTTTGTCTCTATATTGTTTACTAGCATAGTTTAAAGATACCACATTCTTAGAGTTAAGCTAAAGGAAGCGCGTGGCTGTTTTATTTTGCCATGAATGAATGTATGACAGGCAGATGTTATAATGTACGCCTGGAGGATAGCAGAAACTTTGTCTTGGTGAAAGTGTTGTCCGTCGAAACCTTGCCACTGGGCTTCTGTCCTTCGCTCTTGCACAAGAATGTTCTACAGGCTATCCTCCAAGGTCTCTTCCAAAGTCCGTATTTCTTTTTACAGTAAAACAATAACACATATTACAACAAGCTCCCTCTTCAAACCCCGCGCGTTGGTGTTGCAATAATATCCTAAAATACAGAGGCCATCCGGTATTGGTTTCACGACATTCGTATGCACGCTACTCATTAAAGCCTTCTCTGTTGCTTTGTGCTGCCCCGAAAACTCCCATCTTGATTCAGAAGCAAGTAACTTAAGCATTTACTTTTGTTCCGTGGCAAACAAAACCGTTGAGTACGACAACGCTTACTGCCACTGAATTTTGGCCATTGGCAAAAAGGTGGTAAGGTTGTATTTCTCACGGCACACTGCAATCATCTTCCTCCATGCTGTGAATTTTAGACAGATGTTTCAAACTTAGAACAGCAGAAATTTTCCTTCGTATAATTTCTTTTAACTGGTTGCACTATGTCAGAATAGTAATGCTTGCAACGGTTATGCGATTATGTTTTTCCTGGGCTGCCTCGTCTTGTAGACAAGAGGAAATTTAGTTATTTAGTTAAGCGTCTTCCAAACAACATGAATAAGCTGGACTAAAAACCATCGATTTAAACCTACGGTTTAACATTACACACAGCATCTTATTTAACGCCGGTGGTATAAGTGATAAAATGTGATGATGGAGAACAGATAATCCCCATACGGCTAATATTTGGAAGGAAGTAGCAGTGTCCATAAGAAACGGTGAGCAGGATATTATGGCACTTTGGTTGTTAGGTAAGGGTATGGCGGAGTTGGGATGTGCCCATGCGTATTATTCTAGATAATGAGGTCGAGCAACCTCAGGCGAGTGCTGAGCTAAACAGAAGTTGTTGTGCAGCATTCTGTGTACATAAATCCCACAGCTTGCCCAATTTATATGAGAAAAATAAGAAAGCAGGGAGGAAAAATTTATTCTGAAGTACCGTAAAGCGGTACACAGATTCCACCGTAACAATGGTACCGTAACAAAGCAGAGCTGCGTCATAACGGCTGCATACAAAAATTATCTACGCTGACGAAAAGCAATCTGGTAGGTGAACGTCATATCGTCTAAGACAAATGCGCAGGGATAAGTGGAGGAGAAAAGCCCTAGTGCTTGTTAAATTTGCCGCATGGATTTGGCACAAAGCAATGATGTCACTAGTGTTCTAGGTTTCAGTACATGTTCCCGTCCTTTTGTTTGCGGCTTATTTGTTGGCATAGTGATGCTCAAGAGTTTGGAGGTGGATGCTACATAAAGGAAGTAATTTGGAGGACTGGCAAATTAGGTAGTAGTTTAGGGTAAGCAAACTGCTGCTAAATAACTAAAGTTTACTTTTGGAGTCAACAAAGCACACCAACTCACGTATGATTATAATTTACAAGTACTTATGTTTCGCAGCAGATAAGTTGCTTTGCATGTCATAGGCGTAGCCAAACTTTGTACAAGTTGCATGAATGGAAAAAGTATTGCCGAGGAGAAGTCGCCGGAGACATGGTTAAAATTAAGGTGCAAGTGTGCGTACAGTATGCAGTAAATTCACAGTAAGTGAAGTAGTAACGATGGGTGCAGACTGAATTCATTTATTTTGTAGTTATCGAGAAAGTAGTGCAGTATGACTCTAGACAATAGCCGGTGTATATTTTGTTCAGTATATCTATACCGTATTGCGTCACCTCTGCCACTTCACAGTGTTTTAAACTGGCTTTTCTAATTTTGTAAGATGGTCGCTCACCGGACGAAAACTCACCACATTCTGGAACACTTTTTCGTTCCTCTTGAACGGTAATGTACAACTGGCAATGCACTTATCCTCTTAGTTTTCAAATCATTTCCGCAGTCGTTTGACCCTAAATTCCTCCGTTGGGTGACCAGATGGCTTAGTCCGGGCCAGCTATAGTTGTTGAAGCCGGTCGAGAATGGAAATATTACGAAGACTCGGGTGAATAAATGTGCAGGTAAGTAAACTTTCATATTATCCACCGTCTAACGCTTTCTGCTTTGTAGCGCTTCCTGGATCGTCGAGGCTTCAGGTCTAGCCATCGATACTGGAGGTCATGCATGGTCGTGAGGGCAGCTGAATCGTTTTTACTTAAAGCCATGATCTATGTAAGTCCGTTTTGATTAATTTGGTTCAATTTCAGTTTCTCAATCCTACACCTGATCCCCAAGTAGTTCTCGACCTCTCTGGGGAGAGTAAAAGCGGGAAAAGCGTAGAAAAGGCCTCCAAGATCAGTCATGGAACCAAGCAGTATAAATGCCCTAAGTTGTGATAATTAGACTTGATACAAACCAATGTACACTCTGCAGCCGAGGTTATATTGCAAGCGTCTTTTGCTTATGCAATATAACAATGGCCACATTGGTAAATCGCAGTCATATATGTAAGGTTCATGGCCTGGTTACTGAAAGCAATCCACAAAGTATTGTTTTACGGCGAGGCAACCAATATGTGGCAAAAGAGAAAGGAAAGAGTTCAGAAAGATTGCAGCGCTTTAATGTTACGTGTACAGTAGTATAGATAGTTTAAGCTAAAGAAGCCAGAGGATGCATATTGTTGGTGGGGCAGCCAAACGGTAAGGAACAAGCGTAGGGTAAACTTAGGTAAGGGAGCTACATATATGTAGTCGACACGCACGGATGTGTGGGATAGGCGCGCAACGGTTGGTTTGGGTGGGATAGTGTAGCAGGGGTTTTCCTTGCAACCATAATGGTGATCGACAATGCCAAGCTATGCGTCTACTATACAGCGGAAGTATATGTAGCCGGCTGGCAAGAAATCTCGTCCAACCAGTCTCCGAGGAATGCCAGAGGTACGGTGGTCTACATCGTGTAGTAGTTACCAGTCGTGGCTACCAAAAGCATCAGCGCCTAGGGGTAGTTGTAGAAACATATAGAGTTGGGCGAATTTTCTTCGTTTATTAAACCCAAAAGCGTGTAGCTGTTCTACTACAAAGTGGGTTTCTACAATGTAACGGCCAAGGCAGATGGACCGAAAAGTACAGTAATGGTTTGAGCCATGATAATTGCGGGAGAGCAACTACTTGGTATCATTGGTAAATGTCATGAAATATTGACGGGCAAACGTTAATAACAGGAGCGATATGGAAAGAAACTAATTGCCCCGCTGTAGCAAAACTATGGCTGCAAAGGCCTCACTAGGACAAACCTTGGGATGCAGGATGAGCGACGTTGTAGCGGCAAATACACTAGGCATTCCACTACAAAGTGGGCTTCTACAATGTAACAGGTAAGTAAAATGAAGAACAGAGAATGGTGGAAGTATGAGTCGGGTTAATTTCGAGGCAGGTTGTTTCGTGCAATTTGCACACCAGTAAAGGTAGTCGCTTTAGCTTTTACCGCAGCGAGTGTTTGAAACATGGTATGAAATAATAGTATATTTCCGAGTATACACGGGAAATGCCGGTGAAGGCATGACTACCTATTGAACGCATGCTCATCTTGTGTAAATCTTACTGGGTATCTCTTAGCCGTCATGCGCAACGGGCGAGGCTCTTGTCTAAAGATCCGGTATTATTAATTAAGATTATAGACTGGCTTGTTCGCGAAGCCACAACGGGTCAATCATCATCCTTACACACGTCAGCTGAGGTGGGAAGCATCCTATCTACTGTGCCGCAATAAATAATAAAGGGAAATGCAACATACGCAAAATAGCTGAGCCACTGGTAAATGATGAGCATAGTTCCGGTAAGCTATCAGCCGGCTAATAAGCAACGAAATAGTAATAAGTAACAGGATGTTATGTTAAGAACTGCAACCTTGATAGGAAGAGGCGGCTAAAAAGGATAACGTGGGACCATGAACTTTACAGCAAGAACGCCAGTCTGGTCGGCACTGAGCCATGTCTACAAATGTATCAAACCAAGCATGTTCATCATCTTTCAAACCCTAACCAGGGAGCCGAGACAAGTAAACCGAGGCCAGCTTCAAGTTGTGGGCCCTTATTCCTCTCAACAAAGTCACCACTTGGCCGCCCCTCCAGTCTTACATCCATAACCCCGGAGTGCAACCGAAGCAAGTCGCGGGAGCCGGCTGGGTGGCATGCATAACATGTGGACGTGCCATCTGATCCTGGCGCGTGAAACGACGGTGCGGTGCGGTTTCTTTTCTTTTCCTGTGCCTAAACAATGCGTCGAACAGGCTCGTTGCCCACACGGTGTTCCCACCACGTGTGAGCCAAATTGCGAAAGCGCCGTTAGTCTATGGTAACTTACACCTTTAAGTCCGCTGAGCTAATGGTGCCAGGTTTCCCAACCGTACGGTAGGGTCGAAATATAGCTGCATTGTACACACTATGCTTGAGAACGAGAGTAAGGTCGCACCGGCGCCATAAGTGGCGAAAGCTAGCATAAGCACCTCGAGCTTTTGCCATACTGTTTGTGAGCTCAAATTCAACCCCACGAGGGCTGATACACCTTGAGATAGTAGGCTTTTGGACGAATTCTAGCCGATCTTTACCAAGGGTCAGCTCAGGAGGCAGACCAAGCCAAGCATGGAAGAACGCTTTGCACTTCCTGGGTGCAAGTCAAAGCCCGAAGTGACTAACAGCGAGTGCGAACCTGTCCAGAGCGGCTTGGTGCATTGTGAGCTGTCACAGATGAAGGAAATATCGTCAGCATACGCCAACTCAAGAAGTCGTTTGTCTGAGAGCAACTCCTCCACTGCTAAGTCGAGTCCAGTAAACGCGATTTTCATGACGTCGTCAATAGCGGTTAAAGAAGAAAGGTGACGGCGGGCATTTTTGTCTCACACCGCTGGAATTAGTGCGGCGACGACAGCTGTCCGTAAGCAGTCACTCTGTCTGCTAAACGTGCGTATAACGCTCGGATAATAGTTGCATATATCTCGAGCACACCTTTCCTGAGTAGGCAGTCCTGTAGGGCACATCTGCCCACCAAATCGAATGCACCTTTAATATTGAGCTACACGACAACCGCGGGTCGTCAATATATGGGAGGGTGTTCCCACGACCGAGGCAAAGTGGAGGTGTGGCCAATTCAGCCACGGTTTCGACGAAACCCGGTGCATGTTTCGTCGTGCAGAGCATAAAGTTTACATGTTCCATAAATGACTTGCATATTTTCGATGGAATGTGGCACACTTTTTAAGGCATGGATAGTTGCTTCACCTATTGTGGTTATAATATACAAAGGATGTTTACAAAGAAACCGCATGTTTGCTACAGCACCACATTACTCATTGCACAGCAACAATGGCACTTGCTCAGTCAAAGTAATCAGCTCTGCTGGCACTGCAACGATCCCAACGGCGCTTCCATTTTAATAAGCCACTTGGAACGCACTTTCAGTGATGGCGCGCGGGTCTGTTTCCGCATTGTCCTGAATCTCCTCTATAGGTTGGAAATGGCGCCATTTTAATAAATAAGTCAGGGGATAATTAAATTTTTATTCTCGATATTGTGTGGTATGTCTGTGTTTTCATGAGTATTGTATTATAAACGGCGTTGATAGATAATGGTAACAAGTTTTGTCCCCCTACCATTGATCTACTTGATATATGCGTAAATTGACATACGAAGGCATGAGGAGATTAACTTCCTTATCCGTGATTCAGAATGGGTTACTTTGATACTAAGTCCGGTGTTGTGTTTAGTCAGGACGTTGGTATTAGTAAAATTACAAGTAACCTTTCGACCTGGCAGCTAAACATCCATGGTGTGGAAGGCGTTTTAGATAAACGAACTACAGTGACTTTATTTGGTAGTGCTTCATATCAGACACTTCAGTGTCTGCACACAGACTTATGGGGCTGGTTATAAGGAATGTTTGCTAAGCGTAAACCCCGCGTCATGGAACACTGACGCCGACGCATTCGCTGGAACTGGATTGACCCAAACCACACAACTGGCACTACAGGTAGGTTAGGCAACCAGCCAGTTTGGGAAAAAGCGGTGTATGCGGAAGCTAGGTCCGAAGCGTACGGCGGATGTTGCACAGTGGGATGGTTATGTTCGAATAGATAGTTGCCGAGGTGGACCTATATGTGCGTCGGCTCACTGTCATGATGCAACTACCAAGTCAGCTATTCCCACAGTTCAGGCCTCCAATTGCTTACATCATCTATCAAAAACGCTAGAATTTGACGGCGTGATCTTACTTTGACGCCCACTTTGTCAGCAACTTCACGACGAATTCGAGACTAAACTAGTTACTTATTTACTTGTGAACTGTTAAGCCATGAGTATTATGAACCACAGCCAGAACACTCTTGGCAATGTCATCGTCTATTGAGGTGGAAGGTTTTTTAGGCTTGATTTCGTTAACAACCGACCGAACTCCAAAACAAACCACCTACATTAATTATGGCACTGCGTACGAATTATACAGTCCAACCCGTTTGCATGGCTTTACAGATAAATGTCACAATAAACGTTATGTAAAGTTCGCAGAAACCGTTCACACGCGCGTTATTCATCCGGCTCTTTCATGGTCTCTTTGGCATTATTCCGACGAACGACTCGTACAGGCGCTCACTCTAGTAGTTGTAGCTCGCCGACTAACGGACATAGCAAATTGCGGCAAATGGCAATTTGTTATCTTAACAAGCCTACACATGCACTCAGCAGCCGCAGCCGGTTGTCGGGCCATTCGAACATTTCGCTTCCTTGTTAGTCGCCTCCGTACGCTTTTAGGCAGTTTGATTCCTTGTTTAGACATATTGCTCCCCACCTTTGAAACATTATCAACTGGTTTCTATACACCACACTTTCCTACAAATATTCCACCTGCTATCCTCTCTGGTCTCTTACAATGTCAGTACTTGTTTCCGCAAACAAACAATACTCCAGCTACTAACAAACTTAATCAAACCTCACAAGTACGTTCTGCAATCATATCCCGAAATAAAGTAGTAAATCGCTCTTCAGAGCACAGCAGTAATTATTCACGGATCATTAAAGCCACTCATGGGGCCTTGATGCATTTTCGGAAACTCCCATTTCTCTTCGAAAACATTTGTGCTGAGCTTTTACTTTGGCTCCGTTACTCATGAAAGCATAGACCTTAACACAGCGAAACCTCACCGAAGGATAGCATTTGGCTACTATTGAATACATACATGATATAGTTTCTATAAAACGAGGCATCTCACGGGCTGTTTTATCAAATATATTAGCATATTTGCTTTTGACTAGTAAAGCATTTCGTTTACATAGATAGTGCAACCAAAAGGCTCGTAGTAAGCACCTGTAAGCAATGTGTCAGTTAATAGTAACATCCAGGAATACGGTGGCGTTGGTGCGCGGAAAAATCAGTTACAACTGCTTTGGTAATAGCCAAAGTTCGGCGTGGTTTCTCCATGTTTTACTCCATTGTTTCATGAGCATACCAGCCGTTGTAAAACTTTGGTATATTGGAGTACACTTAGAACTTAAAAAGTTACTGGGTTCTAGAAAGACGCTCTCCGTATCAACAACGGCTTAATTCGCCACGTTTTGTAGTGGTTGCAGAGGCTGCCTTTACTAGTCTGATGACTGTGTCATTGTGAAATGGTGGGAGATTACCGTGTTTATTGGCGTGTAACGTCCACATTATTCCTGTGGTTGTAAACAGATAGTTGCGACTATTATAGGGAAAAGTCGTGCTAAAAGAATACAGACCACGTCTTGGAATAGTGCCGCCAATCCACTTGAACGGTGATGTTTGATTACAGTGCATCATAAGACCAATTTTTCACCCTGTTATTCGCAGCCAGGTAAGGCCCACCTGCGTTGGTTGATCGCGTGGCTTAGTCAGGACCGGCCATTAGTTGCTGAAATCAGGCGAAGGTGTAAAAAGGTTGTGGAATGAGGGAAAGCATCGCGCAGGTGAGTAAGGTTTTTGAAATACTGGTGGCTTACTTAGTTTGCATTGGCATAATATAAATAAATAAATAACTTTTAGGTTCGACGATGTGAGGCACACCTTTACAGGCATGAGCATGGTAACATAACAATATGTGGTCAAAAATGTCCGGGTTGTACAGACATTGTGCCCAGCTATCCACACAGGACTTGTCACAGAGGTGGGGAGTGTTGTTATAAATAAATAAATACCTGTCCATGACAAAGCGAGGCACGCCTTTTGTTTTAGCGCAGTAGGGTGACCGTTATAAACATAGCCTAATTAGCAGATCCAAAATCAGGAGTATTAGCGATGCAGTCCGGTATGTGAGCTCAGGCATAATTAGATTTTCCTAGGCGAAGTGCTTTTCAGAGTAGGAGATGTAATGATAAGAATTACAGAGATCATTTTAGTGGAGCATGTGTTTTTGAGGAATGGGTCTGGTGAGACTTTGTAAACGATGTGGGTCTGGTGAGTAAAACATGCTGAACAACTTGTAAAAACACTGAGTATAGTGGCATGTCACTGAGCAAACATGTGTCAATAGTTATATGAGAGTGAACGTATATACAGAACTTGTGAAATGACGTATCGGGCAACTTACCTATTTATGGTAGGGGCAGTGCGTTTATCGGGCGGCGGGTCACATCCGCCACATACAGCCATATAGCTTTATTCATTCATTACAGGCAAAAATGCCAATACTCGGTCCAATGCTTGCTCCATACGAAGTAACAGTTAATTCTTCCAACAATGGGTAGAGATTTAAAAGTGGTAAGGCGCAAACCTGACCACGTAAAGGAGTACGTTGGCTGTAAATCAGGAGCAGAACGTCTTCAGTGGTATGTTTTCACGAGATGTAGTTTTATACCTTGTCAAGTTAAAGCACTACAAATGGCCCTCAGAAAACCTACGGGTAACCAAAATCTCAGAAGGTTCTATAAGAACTGCAAGTAGCCGAATCCATTTGTTCGAGCGTTTTTGAGAAGCAGCAGAGCTGTCCATGAAGTGTTACCGGCAAAGCGTCACTTAAATTTGGTTTAAAAGTTGTTCTTGCAAAAATAAAATGCATGGAACCCACCTGTTTGAACGCCAATAAGAAGCAGTAAAGCGGTCCTTGGCATTGTAACGTACTCACCGTAGGATATTCTGCCATCCATTACGAAACTAGGGATGCATGTAAGTATAGAATGCCAAGTCTGTAAATTGTGGTAAAGTGATTGCAAAGTGAAATAAACCCAGTTGCTTAGACCCCGTAACTTTGGCAAGTGCAGAATAGTGATAAGAAAATCTATTTAGAACGATAAGTGGATTCTTCGAAAAGATGAGCTGCTCTTCATATGCATGAGAATGGATTATATATTCAGGTCAGCTGAGTTTTGAGCGTAGCTCAGCCAGTAACAGAGGATAAATGTTCCGGCGTAGGCCGATGCAGAACTGGAAACCTCCGGTTAAAACGGACAACAAGCAAGCCGCAGCCAAATAGACAGCCAGACAGGTATGTATAGAGAGCAACATGGAAAGAATGAAGGTATGTAGGGGTGCTTAGCTACATGGTTCTCTGTAACCTGTGCAATTGTGTTTAACATACATGAGTTAGAGATATGTTTTTACGTCATGTCCGGTTTGATGCAGACTGCAACCAGTGCTTACGAAGAAGGCTTTGCAAAGCATAGGATCAAACGCCTCATACACAGTGTGTTTACACGTTTTGATGAGTATTACGGTTATTGCAGAGAAGCGTAGAAAATTGACAAATAGTTGGCACGAGGTACAATGCGGATAACCATCAGAATGTAAAAGGCAGCTTAGACGCCGGTAACACTAACTGGATTCTGATGGAAAGAAGGGAGTAACCAGTACATAAATAAAGAAAAAACCATTTCTCCTCGAGAAATCGGTGCACACCTTTTGGACATGATCAGCGCGGTGCAATACTGTACATGATAGCATGATTAGCAGGACCAAGAGCAGGAGTAGTACAGATCTTGTCAGTGGCGTAGGTCCACATGGTCTAAAGGTTGAATAAAGTCTATCCTCACAGATGGATGACATAGAGATAAGCATTCAATCATTGAAGCGGAGTATGTTGGTGCGGAACTAGTCCGTTTACGCTGTGTACACAGTGTTGGTCAGGGGTGAATCATTAACAAAAAGCTGCAAAACTATTTTAATAATAGTGGCATGTCACTGAGCAAATCTATTGGCGTAATCTTATGAGAGCGGATATATGCACAGAATTTGTAGAATGTAGTTTCGGTCAACTTTCCAATGCGTGGTCGGGGTAGTGACATCATTGAGTAGCCAGTCACCTCCACCATGTCGCAGGTTGTTAGATAGACATGCTTGGCTCGTTGTAGTGAGAACGCTTGCCAGGTAAAGACCCACCAAGTCCTGGAACACTGCCGACCGGTGGTATGACATTGGAAATTTTGCCACTGACCAATTGTCTACGCGGTTATTCGCAGTCATGATACGCTAATTTGTTTCTTATTGCTGTGTGGTTGTCTTCTTCGGCGTCGACCGCAAGTGGTCTGCGCTGTTGAAGTCTGACGGCTCAGGTGACTTGTATTTATTTAATTGGTTTTCTGGGTTCCCTTAGTGTGTCAGGATTGCAAATTGCGGATGATTGCATTGTTCGGTGTTGATTCCGTGGCAAATTAAGCGTCGCGGGTATGTCCTTAAAGGGGTGCGGTGCAGATGCTGATATCTTCTAGTATAAGGGAGAAAAGAAAAACCGACCGAGCAAACAGTCAAGAAAATTAAAACGGACTACGTTGATGTATACACACGAACTGTTTGGTAACGTTATGATGGTTAAAAACAAAGGAATGGTCAAATAGATTATACAGCAGATCTGTTAAGTTTCCTGCAAGTAGGAGACCTGGTATTTGTTGTATGCTGGAGACAAATGCGGCCTGAATCGGTCTAGCTTACGCAACCGTTGTCCTGCGTGAAAATAAAATCAGGCGTTGTTAACAAGTGAACGAGTTGAAAGAAGAAGTAGAGTATAGGAAGTCGTGGAATATGCGGATAAGATGTAGGTTGAGCGGTCAGTGGATAGCGGTAGAGCTCATCTTACTAACATGTATGAGAGCTGGTGGCTTTGCCAAGCCATGTTGGAGACCCATGAAAAGATCAACTTAACAGGTTCAGCAATCGGATGCTAAAGAAATAGCTGGTGCTGGTGCGAGGAGTGTCCGAGAAGTTGCCACAAGGATAGAAGGGACTATATGCTACAACTGTAACGAGAATACGGTTGCAACGATAGCTCTGAAAGGCTTAGAATAGCGGAAAAGGATAGGCAGCATCGCTAAAGGATAGTAAGCGTCCTACTTCCAGGCGGACTTATAGGGTGCAGCATGCGGCTCAAATAGACGGCGGGAAAAGGCGATACTGGGAGTCCGCTTAACCGTGAGGAAAAACTGTCCGCTGTCATATGAGGAAGCACTGACTGATCGTCATTCAACGTTAAAAACAAAATCGAGAAGAAAGATTACAAACTACTGCTGTAGCAAGAAAGCTATCGCAGAGCCAGCTCTGAAAGCAACCATTCGTAGCAGAATAGCATGTGCAGCAGCCCCAAACTATACTAGATGTTCCCTCTAGGGTGAACGCCTACAGTGGAGCGTAGAAGTCAAATAGACGACTGGGGTGAGTTGCTGGCAGTCCGGTTAATTAATAAACAGGATCGGCGCACTAAGTTAGGCTCACGAATGGACTAATATGTATGCAGTTTGGGAAAGAAGTGGGAGAACAGATAGCACGGCCTGCGACAGTTGTAGAGAGAAAACGGTTGTAGAGCCAGCTCTGGCATTAATCAGGGTAAAGAAATATTACAGGTAGCATAGCCAAAAGAAGCTAGGTGTTTCCCTCTGAGGTTTGTTTCTACAGTGGGACATACAACTAGTAGGTCGGCATCAAAGAGGAAATGTGCGTGCCGGATTAGTTGTGAAGCAAGAGCCGCGCTCTCTTTAGGGATGTGGCCCGTGCTAATAGGCATTCAAACCTAAAACCAGGATTGATAGTAGAGGGGACTACATACTACAGCTGTGGGGAAAAAACAGTTGCAGAGCCAGCTCTGAAATGAGCCTAGGGCAACGGACCTAGCTAGGCAGCAGCGTCATAAAATACTAAGTGTTCCACTCTAAAGTGGACTTTTACAGTGAAGCATATAAGTCAAATAGATAGTAGGTATAAAGGGGTGGAGAGCGGTTTGAATGTGAAGCAAGAGCCGCTATCTATCGCAGTGTAAGGCTTAAATGGTTGCAAAACTATCACTGAAAGTGAATAGGGGTGCCGGAATAAACTGGGAAGCAGCGACATAAGATATTGTGTTACACTCTAAGGTGGAGTTCCACAGTAAAAATACAACTTAAATTAACGGCAGCGAACTTGATGGACGGAACCGGATTAACTGTGAAGCAGGAGCCGCTGGCTAGCATAATATGAAGCGCGGGCAACTATCCTATTGATTTTAAACCGGCGGCCAGTGTGGAGTGGACTACCTACTATAATTGTATGGAGAAAACGGTTGTAGAGGCAGCTCTGAAAGGGACCAAAAGTGGCGGATTAAGCTTGGCAGCGGCGCCAAAAGACACTAAGTGTTCATCACAGAAGTGAATTATAATTGTTAACTAGTAGCATGTAATGGTGAAATGTGCATGAACCAAAGCTTAGATAGCTGTTCGAGGCGTAGCAGTGATATTAGAGATAAACAGGTAGCAGCGTTCAAAGCGATAAACGCTATGCAAGGAATCGGTGAAGAACGGAGGTATGTGAAAAAGTACAAAACGTCGGTAGTAAGGACTAATGAGATTGCAGCGATCCTATTTCCAATAAAAGTGGCCTTAGATTAGCACTCTGAACGTATGCAACAAGTAATGATTAGTGGACAAAACTAAACGGCACAAAAAGTTGTAGGAGGTACACAAAGAAAAAAGCGTTGCGGTCGAAGTGCCTTTGAGATGAAAAAGCAGAGAGCAGGGTATGTATGTAGAGATAAATGTATGGGTTGGGAAGTGGCGTTGCCTTGCAGTAGCTCGGTGTTAATTTGTCTGGAAGCAGCAGGAGGTATACCACAAGTTCCAAGAGCTGGAATACTTGCGGCTACTAAGTGATTGACACACTTGTTTCAGTGGGGATATAAACGTTAAAGAAAAGCAGACGTTGGTTGATCGAGGATGAAAATTCAGCTGGGATTAAAGCATTCGAAGTAGAGGAACGCCCGTGCGGGAATAAGTAGTCATATCACTGGAGTCAGAGGTGGTTTGCAGGCAAGGCAACGTCCTCAAAATTACTGACATTGGTACGTTTTCTTAAACAGATACTTCTAACTAATTAAGATTGGAAGAAGATAGAAGCAGGCCGACGCAGGTAGTATGCTAGCAAAATGGTCACAGAGAACTGAAGGGCAAAAACAGCATGTAAAAGAAACGGAAGTATGGAGGGGAAAGGAAGCCCAGGAGGCTAATTTAAGTGAGAACAGACAGGTACAAGAGAGCTGATGCTGGATAGTTGGTGATCAAACGAGCGGTGGTTTTTAGAACAAACGAGAATAAAAGGAGACTAAAGGAGGTAAATAAAACCTAGCGCGCGATCCAGAGAGCCGCGAGACCGCTAGACGAATAGGTCAAAAGAAACGAAAGCGGCGTGCTACCATTGAATTAAATAGTCTTATTTTGGCCAGGTTGGACAAAGTCAGAAGAAGACAGATGCAGAGAAGAAAAACTCGGAAAACCCGGCGAGATCATGTAGGTAAGAGCTAAGCAAATGTATAGAACTAAGCGCATCCGTGTGTTGTGGATAATACTTGATATGTTAGGATAATAAAATAGTTGTGTAGCAAGGGTGCGATGAAACGGGAGACCGATGGAAGTAACAGATACGCAAGGCGGAGTTCGGAGGTCGGAACGCCCAGGAAACGGATACATCAGGAGAAAAGCAAGCGGCGTGATTATTCCGTACTAGGTAGCCCAAAATAGTTGAGGTTAGAAGGCGTCAGAGACGTGTAGACGCAAGCGTGCTTAAGTTAAAAATGCCGCCGTGCGAGAGGAGAGAAAGCTGAGCTGTTAAGCAAAAACAAGCGTAGGGTTTTAGACGAGATGCTTTGGAGGCACTCAAGTCGCTGTAAGCTAGAGACTGGCAAGAAGCAAGGGTAGACACAACTGAGCGGCTAGTTAACACTGAACCGAAAATATCTTTGAAAAGGGAGGACAACGGTGCGGTGCCTTAAGGTGAGCGGTATTAATTATGTAGGCTTGGAAAACGACAGACAGGCAGAGGCAGGCAGCAGCTTGATGTAAGGGCCCTTGAGAATTGCGTAGGGAACGCAGAGTACTTGGGTGGAAAGGAGAGCAGAATATTAGTGGTGAGATTCAGCAAAGGCGATCCCAGCTCAGCAGTCTGAACGCAAGCAAGAAGCAATAAGAGGTGGTCCTAAATATGCTGCATTGCAAGACGTAAAAGGCAGACAAATGAACAAGTGTTGCGGTCGAAGTGCCTTTGAGCTGAGAGGGGTGTGTGCAGAACATGTAAGTAGAGATGGTAGCATGGACAACGTAGATGATTTGGCTAGTTGTAACGTTGCTTTTTCCTTACAACAGTGTGGTCGGCCACCTCGATCCTATGATTAACCGAACAATGATTTACCTGTAACAAAGTGGAAATTACCCGTCGTACATTTTCTGTATATTCTTTGTGCTACTTCAGTACAGTTACTTTTACTATGCTTATTGGCTTATAACTTAAATGCTGTGCCTCGTACTATGGAAAATATTTGGTTTTTTGTGTACGTAGAGAATAAGCAGTTTGAACATTTGAGCTTATCACGCTGGATGAAGCATAGTAAGGTATTTGCCATTTTGTCATGGAGAACCTATATATACTTCATTTGTTGTCAGGTTCGGTCCACCCAGTTGTTTTATTAATCAACCAGTAAGCCGCGAACTTATAGCTTATTGCCTGCAATCGTGGGACCAGGACTCTCACATCTGGCGGGAACGGGTTTGCGGGCCAAGATCAACCGGCACAGGTGGGAGTATAATAGTAGCGTAGGATACTGATATGTGGTTAAATAATTTGTAAATATTATAAATAAACTAGTAGCGGATGTACAAAGGAATTGGGGTCCTGTAGCTTTTATAGTACCGTAGTTTACTGTAACCTTGGTAGCAGGTGCCCGGAGTTTCCAATTGCATGAATGGGTCAAAATGAGACCTATGTTATTGGATAAGTAAATAGTGCACTCGGTTAGTCAGCAAATGAAGAATAGCCACTTTAAGGGAGTATATGAAGAGTGATACACTTAAATACAAGGGGAAATGAATAATTTGCTTACCTCACATGCTCCTATGCGATTTCTTTTTTGGGAAACGACTGGACAGAATGGCTTGCGTGCTTCGAGAAATAAATGGAAAAGAACAGAAATGGCTGTGAAAATAATATGTAAATAAAGGGGTAAACGGGTGTGGCACGAATAGGCAAATAACCATGCGATATGCGCATGCCTATTTACATATGGGACATGTTACGGAATGCGTAATTATAAAGGAAAAGTAACGCGAAAGCTTCAGTTACATATATAAATGCCTGAGGAGCAGTAAGTTAAGTGCTCTAAAATGAAGGAGAAGTGAAGATGCATGTCGGTCCCTGGTCAATATGTGATGGGGAATGCTCATAATGGCGGAATGCGCTTTCATAGGGTACATAAATGGTCGATGCAAACTATATATATATATATATATATATAAAGGTTGCAAAATTAGAATGCATATATTTTTTATTAAATATATGCATTCCATTTCAGACTGGATTATGTGTGCATAAATGTACGCATTAATAACCGCAATCTCATATATATATATATATGTAGGTTAATAAGGCGTACATTTATGTATACATAATGATGTCTGAAAGGGAATGCATACATTTAATTACAAATATATGCATTCCTAATATTGCAACTTCAATGTTATTAGAAATGGTATTGCTCCTCCAATCTAACTATATATCCTTAGGTAGAAATACATTTGTATGCGTGTTACGGTAACACTGATCCTCAGTTCTATGCCATTTAATGGGACGGCACGTTATTAGTCCCCGCTATGATTACCTAATGCAAATCCCCACAACTGGACCTCAGTGGACCAACGTGTACATTCTTTTCATTACAGAGATAGAAATGACCTTATCCGTACCTAAATGAGTAAATAATTAAGTACGCGGCTGTCAGTTTTCATGGAGTTTAACCGGTATCTATAATGGTGCATATCAAGGTATCAGGAGTAAAGTAAATAGGTTACGCATTTCATTAATAAGCTAATACCGTTTTATGAATAATACTAAGGGAAATTTATCACACGCAGTATATGCGGAAGTTATAGGAAGCATAGGGAATAATAGGATGGCAAAACGAAGAAGGAAAAATAAATGAACGTTTTGCGGTATTTTCGTACAAGTAGCGCAAAATATACGCAAGACTATAGGTAGGTTTATGTACCTGCGAACTTGACGGGCACATAGTAAGGCCATATGATTGCCTCACTGGTGGCATTTGTTTGTTCACTGATCCGCCCTCCAGTGTTGGCTGCGATTGGTTGCACGAGCGATGCATGGTAAAGTATCATGTGTTCTATAGCAGCAGTGTCATAAAGATCATTATACAGGTAGATAATTTTGACTTCATTGCGGTAAAGGAACGGCGCTTAGTAGGCCTACGTATGTTCCATAGGGATGCCTAAATATGGCCTACAGCGGCAGTTAAGTTATCGGCGCCAGGAGCTTACATGAACGGCCTTCACCCATGCTAATTGGGTTCCATGATATTTGCATCCATATGGGCTCTAGGAAAGCCTCATGTACTTGCTGCACATGTCTTGAGGGCTTCTTATTAGTAGTGCTATATTGGTCGCAGAGCATTGGTGTATTGCGGCACAGTAGCTGAGGTGTTCCTAACCTCTAGCTAACGTGTATGAGGATGATGATGATGGTGTCGTTATCGGACCCAGCATAATCACCGTCGTTGGAACCATAGTCCTTAAATACGTGGGTTACTAATACCATAATGGCGCAGCAGCGGCGGTATAGTAAGCATTGCTAACGAATGTAAAGAGAATGCAGCTGCAAGCCCACAGGAATGATTTTAACTGTTCCCAGCAAAGCGGCGTCAATTCTGATACTATGGAATTAGCCACGAATGGTCGCAGGCGTTCTTGATTGACAGTACATAAGTTTACGTAGGTCTCTCGTTGGTGGCAGCATAATCGGCACGGGAGAGGACTGCGCTATAGGCTGAGCGCGCCTCCATAATCAGTGGTTATGAAATGCATGTAGGTCGCATAGAAGGCATCATTGTTGCCAGGAGGGAAGCCACAGTGGTAACCTTAGGCACTGCGACAAAGAGAACGTAAGTAATGGGCTTTGTCAACGTTACTGATACAACTGGAGTGGAGTCACGTGGCTTTTCATTTGTTTCCGTCATTGCATGCAACTGCGTTGATGCATTATGCTGAGTAATCGTGATAATATGGAAATAGTAACGAAAGAGACACAAATGGAGCGCTGACGTCTGTACCGATTCCGAATATTCACGTCATCATGGGGAGCGCGTGAGGCGCCCTTGACCCACAACGCGCGAACACTGAGGAATGGTAAATGGAAACTTATTCCATGAAAGCAATATGCATAGATGTAACGCGGGGTTGACTTACTCAATCACATGGAAGCGATGTAGCGCACCTCCCGATAGTGGAATGTATGGTTCACATCATCAATGTATTAGACAAAATTACCAGGAACTAAAAGATTACGTAGTTCGGTGGTAAACGTCTGAAACTCCAGAGATAGGTTACGACAGCACTTGCACACAGTATTCAAGTGCACTGTGCAGTACGTTGTTCGGTGGACGATTACGGATCCACCTATGTCCCAGTGCTCCAACCGTTGAAAGGCGTCCGGTGTATAGATGGTGCTTGCGGAGGGGAAACGCAAGGCTATAGCACAGATGGTGGACCTGAGAAGGGCCGTGAGGTCGTTCACGCAGACATGGATAATGGCAACCAGTTAGATTTAGGAAATTCACGTGCAATAGATACTTACTATCGGTAAGCCATGGAAACTCATACCACATAGCTATCTCAGAAGTGACAAGTGCTATGAAATCAGAGTACATACACTGAAGTCGCTTGCCTGTTTAAAGCGTTGGCTGCAGTGTTATCGAGGACGCTGAGTACGGCAGCGGCGTTCAACGGATCCGGGAATTGTTACAGTTTCTGTTGATAGGTAAGTGAATGAACGAAACACACTTACCTGTCATCATGATGACAGACGTTGCGGCTGGTGGCAATGTCGTCGGAGGTTGCTACACAACAGGGCGACGTGGGGAAGACGTGGTGAGTAGGTTACGTGGGCCGAAAGCAGAGTGTATGCATTTGAGGCACTTGCCTGTGAAAAGCTGTGGCCTCAGTGTGACTGCGGACGCTGGGTAAGGCTGCTGCACGCGTTGAAACTGGGCATGGTTACCATTTCTGTGTAGTCATGCTGCGGTAGGTTACGGCTGGGATTGATGTCGACGGAGGATCCTACGCAACACCGCGGCGTGAGGGAGTATATCGCGAGTGTGCTACGTGAGTTTTAATCGGAAGAATCAGACCGCCAAACCGTAAGGGTCATCTGCTACGATGTGCGACTATGTGAAAGAAGGCCCGTTGTCTTCCGAAGTGAAATCATGAATCCTATGAAGACAAGAATTAGGTAACAAGGAAATATCGTGCAATCTGTAAAACAGGGAGAACGTGTTCACTTACCTGATATGATTAAGGAATGTAGAGAAACCTAATTCGACCGGGCAGTATCATATCCATGCACCTTATGAAGCGGGTTGCACAGTATTACTTTACTACAGCGCTGCCTTGCCCAACAATCTTTCCCAGGTGCCCAACGAGCCATAAGGCACTCGTTATTGTGTATCACTGCACCCGCGTGTCCTCTGATTGTCTCACTGACGCCTGCTTACCTGGGCCTAGTGGTACGGATCAGCTGGAAGAGCTTGACGTAATTGCCTACTGCTCCAGCCTCGTACATTTCTTGGGCCCAGTGGTAAACCAGGCTTCCTTGTCAGCACGTACGCTATGATTTACTTCCAGCCTAATAGGCCGACTGGTCACTTTGTGCTCATATCCAGCCTGGAGGTTTCTTCTAGATTCCAACAGGTCCACCGACCTCTCGGATATAGTGACTGGTGCCGTGACGGTTTGACGTGTCACCAGCAGGTGCTCCGGCATCGTGCATGGCGGCGGAAATCCTATGCCGCTGAAAGTCAGTGTCATAAAAACGAGACCGCAAAAGTT
>CALYDF020000098.1:0-24494 GCA_944474145.2 Dicrocoelium dendriticum
AGTGCATTGAGTACATACCCAAGCTAAGCAACAGTTCGGGATACTTTTGCCGCCGTAATCCTTGCACTAATCTTGTACCCACTCGCAAAACCCTCTCCAGTTCCATTTTGTCCCTTAAAAGACAAGGTGGACAAGCCTGGATACAGTACTCTAAGTGAGGTCGCACAAAAGCTGAGAACAGCTTCACAAAGATATTGGCCGTTAGGACACCGAAGGAGCGGCGAATAAACCACATCATACGGAACCCTCTACAAGCAGCCTTCCTCCAATTTTCCCAAGAGTGAAGCAATGAGGTATGGGTGATACCTAGATCAACCTGCTGAATGACAACAGGGAGATCACTTCCACCAACTACATAGCGCGTGGGGGGAATAGCACCTCCAATGCGGAGGACAGAACATTTCGCCTGATTTATGGGCATCAACCATAAGGCTGACCAATCCCAGAGCCTATCCAAGGCACTCTGAAGTGCCTCAGAGCCACCAGGGATATCCACAATATTCCAGAGCTTGAGGTCATCAGCAACCAATAGCGACGGTACTCCAAGCTCCTCGGGTAGGTCATTGACATAAATTGCGAAAAGCAACGGCCCTAGAACCGAGCCCTGCGGAACACCATTAAGAACAGCTTGTCTAAGCCAAAGGCTACGCCCCACGCGTACACACTGTTCTCTGCCCTCTAGGAAAGCAGAAACCCATTTAAGCGCGGCTCCAGATATCCCATACGATCTCAACTTCAATGAGAGTCGTTGATGTGGGACAGTATCAAAGGCTTTTGAGAAGTCAACGAAAAGCACGTCGATGGCGTGACCGTTGTCTACTGCCTCAGCCCAGCTTTCACGAGCTACAAGTAAATTTGTCAGACATGAAAATCCTTTACGGAATCCGTGCTGGGCCGCACTGAGAAGGTTAAACTTAATCAAGTGATTCTCCACCGAATCCCTGAACAATTTTTCAAACAACTTAACTACTACACTTGTTAAGCTGACAGGCCGGTAGTTCGCCGGCAGAACTCTGTCCCCGCCCTTAAAAATCGGACAGATGATTGCCTTCTTCCATTCAGAAGGTAAGGCACAGCTGTCGAGTGATATTGTAAACATGCATGTCAGAGGGCCACTTAGCTCAGCGGCCAATTCATGCGTCAGCTTCGGATGAATTGAATCAGGGCCAGAAGCTTTGGAAGGATTTAGCCCTTGCAATAGCCCGAAGACTTGTGTCTCCGTTATGCTGATTTCAGTTAGGCAAGAATCCTCTGGAACTTTTGTGACCAGCTCAACCTGAGGTAGAGAGGCCTCATGAGAAAAGACACCAGTATACTGTTCGCTAAGTATACAGGCATTATCATAGTCGGTATGCCCATGGGTCCCGTCCGCTCGTAGTAAAGCCGGTATAGACGAGTTTGTACCGCTACGTCTCTTTACGTAAGCAAAGAACTTCTTTGGATTTGTTACCGCTGCGTTAGCCATATCCTCCTCGTACTGAAGACGAAGAGTTCTAAGATGATGCTTACATTTATTGCTAACCGCTCGATAGCTTTCGTAGGTGCTGGTTGATGAAGCCGCTTGGTAAGTTCGCCAGCACTTAGAGCGCTTCCTGAGCAAGTATTTACCTGTATGATCTGTCCATGGAGGCTGCGCCCGTGTCACCCTTCTCTTAGTGAGTGGGATGTGGGGAGCAGAGATCTCGGTGAGGTATGCCTTAAATTTCTCCCAGGCTGTCTCAACGGTGACAGCCACGGTGATCGCACAACGCAAAACTGAAGCTTTGTCTCGCATTGCGTTAAAGTCTGCCCGCCAAATATTTGGACAAGCCTCAGCGGTAGCTTGATGACACTTAGTTAGAGCACATCGAAAGGATATGCAGACATGGTCACTGGCTCCTAGAGGACAGTCGTAGGTAATATCACTTACGAAATCGTGTGACTTCGCAAAAATGAGATCCAAGGTAGACGGAATTTGGTTGCGCATATATCTATATATATGTCAAAGCGGTTTGCAGGGAAACCTCTTTGACAGGCGTTGAGCTGGTTTGCAGGACCCCAGAGGGTTCAGAACTATCTGAATTCATTGTAGCGGAGACTGCAGTTCGTAGGCTGTTACAACGGCTGAACCCTTCTAAGGCCACTGGGCCTGATTTAATTCACCCGAAGCTGTTGCATGAGTTGGCTGCGGAACTAAGTGGACCGCTCGCTATTGTGTTTCAGAAATCGCTTGACAGTTGTGCATTGCCTTCCGAATGGAAGGAGGCTGTCATCTGTCCCATCTTTAAACATGGGGACAGGGGTCTGCCTGCAAATTACAGGCCAGTTAGTCTGACGAGTGTAGTAGTCAAACTCCTCGAGAAACTGGTGAGAGATTCATTGGAGAGTCATCTGAGTAGATTTAATCTACTTAGCAATGTACAACACGGATTCCGGAAGGGATTTTCGTGTCTGACGAATCTGTTGGTGGCTCGCGAAAATTGGGCGGATGCAGTGGATAACGGCCACAAGCTGGACGTGCTTTTCGTCGACTTTTCGAAGGCATTTGACAAGGTACCGCATTTGAGGCTCGCGCAAAAGCTGTCCTCCTACGGGGTATCTGGCCGCGCCCTTCATTGGGTGACTGCCTTCTTGGAGGGTAGAGAACAGTGTGTACGGGTAGGCCGGGGTCTATCATTTAGGCAGTCTGTCCTCAGCGGCGTGCCGCAGGGCTCGGTCCTTGGACCGCTGCTGTTCTCTATCTATGTGAATGACCTACCCGCGGAGCTTGAGGTACCATCGCTGCTATTTGCTGATGACCTGAAGCTGTGGAACATTGTCGATGTTCCTAGGGATTTGAAGCTATTCAGCGAGCATTGGATAAGCTTTGGGACTGGTCTACTTTATGGTTACTGCCCATAAATCAGGCAAAGTGCTCCGTTCTTCGAATTGGAGGAGGTTGTCCTCCTGCGAAGTACTTGGTCGGTGGGGTCGAACTCCCCCGTGTATCTAGCCAGGTTGACCTAGGCGTCGTACACTCTTCGGCTTTACACTCCGGCGACAACTGGAAGAAGGCCGCAAGCAGAGGTTTCCGCATGTTGTGGTTAATCCGACGTTCTTTCGGAGTCTTGACGGGCGGCATCTTTACGAGGCTGTTCTCGGCTTTCGTTCGCCCTCATCTGGAATACTGCGTCCAGGCTTGTCCGCCCTGCCTCGTCCGGGACAAAATGGAGCTAGAGAGGGTTTTACGAGTGGGTACTAGGTTAGTCGAGGGATTACGGGGACGAACGTACCCCGAGCGTCTACTTAGTTTGGGAATGCATTCAATGCACTACCGAAGGCTTAGAGGAGACCTAATCCTAACCTACCGTATCTTGACTGGGAAGGTTGGTCCAGATTTATCTTGGCTATTCAGTCCCGCTAGATTGTCTGTTCTACGTGGTCATTCGTTGAAGCTGGACAAACCGCGGTCGGATCGGATTAGGGCGGAAATCCGGCTGTCACGCAGAGTCATCGACCGCTGGAACATGCTTCCGGAAAGTGTTATCAGGGAATCTACGGTTAAGGGGTTTGAGCGGCAACTTGACGCTCTTGGGTGGCAACACGAAACCTTTCCATTTTCCTGAGTAACTCGCATCTTCGTACTTCGATTTTCTTTTCTCTACTTTCTTCACGTATTGGTATTATTTTCTTATTTAAGTGCACTTCCCTATTCTGTACCTTCGATTTCTCTTCCTATCCTTTGCTTACTTCACGTGACTGCCACAGCAGGGGCTGCTAGGGCAGGAAACGTGGGCATTAACTGGTTGGCCAGGGTGCGATACGGGTGTTTCCGTTTTAGATCCATCAATAACTGAGCACTTCATCAATTCCTGGCTCAACGATCCACTCAAGATGGAACACTCACGGGATTCTCCTATCGTTCCAGTCCCCATCTGAACTGAACTGAACTGAATCTTGTCGGGAGATCCACGAACTGATGCAAAGGCAGTTGCAACACGGACATCAGGGAAACCCCTCTTTCTCCCGTGTCTCCGTCAACCGCCTGTTCTGTGGATATAGCCATGGCTCCCCAAAATGGAAACCATGACAATGACACAAATGCAATTCCCCTCGTTCGTAAAATTCAACATGAAAGAGAAATGGGCTCAGCAATCAGCATCTTGTAACGGTGTAGCACTTTGTATACCGTAAAATAGCAACTTACAGTTTCCCAGGAACGTTGCTACGCCTGCCATGAACACAGGGATACTGCACGTACCGGTACGGGTACTCATTAGGCAACCCCGTCCACTTCTGCCGTTCATAATGCTGTGGAATCACAGCCGTATGCTTGCAAAAAGCTGCGGCAGTTGCAAATTTCTTTACATCGGACTCAACCTCATCAAGTTTCCGATAATAGTACGCACCAAAAGGCAGAATCTTTCAGATTCATCCACCATGATGACAGTTACAAATGTGGCGCCAAGTGATTTCCAATACTCCTGTAGTCTATCACAACAACTAACTATGAGAACCACATTAACCGTCTTCAATACAAAACATACACCAGGTTAACATGTGTATACTATATATATATATGCAAACCGCCATTTAATGGCAACCTCTCCAGTTGGCCTAGCATACCTACGGAACCGAACCCGTGGCTAGGCAAATCTCAGATGTGAGAGTCCCGGTCCGGCCGTGTATACTAGTGCATGGTCACGACGTGCTTGTCGTGTTTCACCGTTTGCGATTTTCTTCACTGAACTCCTGGTTTGAGAACAATAGTTGAATAACACTGCGCAGAAAATTTGGCTTTTGTCACTTTTCTTGTGATCCAAAAGGACTTGGAAGTGCTAAATTACCTATACGGTTCTCTGCCGTGTATAGTAGTGCATGCAAACCACGTTCATCCTACCCATCCTACCCAAATACTTTCGCTCAAGTATTTTCTACTGCTGCTAAAGACTGACTGCTACATTGGATCTGGCGTTTTTGCTTTGTGGCATCAAGATACTGCAGTCTGCTGTAGCACTTTTCCTGACTGACTCGACTTTGAATCGCCTGGCTCGTATTCCAGTCACAACCAAATTCTTCCTGACGTCGCTACGGTCCGCCTTTCCACATCTAGCCCTTCTACCAGCAAGTGAACCAGGGCTTTCGACTCTTCGACTTTTGGGCTGCTATCTTTGCTGCTGCATACTTGAACCTACCCGTCCCAAAGGCTTCTTGTCTTCCGTGAGTTTGTTCTTTGCTGTTTTCTCCTGCATCTGCTTACTCGTTTCGCTTTTTGCTTATTCTTGGTTCCACCTTCCAAATAACTATGGCTTTTGATACTAACGATAAATGTGGCGAGCACAGTTGTGGCACTGCAGTCACGGAAGGCATACAGTGTGACCGATGTTTATTATGGTATCATAGCACCTGCTCTAGGTTAGACCGTTCGTCCATTGATCTGTACACCCAGCATCCCCAACTGAAGTGGATCTGTTTTCACTGTGTGTGCCTAGCTGATACTTGTGCTCGCTTATTACGCGAGCGGCTTGATGCTCCTCCACAGTTGCCTGATGTTCAGAGGGTAGCTGATGCGAAGTATCTGCAGCGGCTCTCCACCGCAGAAAAAGTGATCAGCGACCAGGCTTTGTTCATAGATGCACTGCGAGTGAAGATTGACGAGTTGCGCAATTCTTTAAATAGCTACGCTCAGAGTGCGGAGATTGCCATGGGCAGTCAAAGAAATGTTCTTATCTACAATCGTGAGGAGCCGGTGATACACGAGGCAAAGGCTCGACGAGACCTGGACAGGAGACGAATACACGACATCCTCCGCATAGCCAGGATACCTTTAAACGTCGGTATCAAAAGGGTGCATCGTGTAGGTAGCTGGAGAGAGACTGGTCCACTGCGTCAGCAAGGATTTACTAGGCCGATTCTGGTTGAATTTAGGAACCCTGTTTATCGTGACCAAATGCTTAACCGAGCCGGCTTAATCGAGAGTCAGACTAATGGCCGGTATCAGGTGGCCCCGGACACACTTAGCTCACATGCCAAGGTCCCGCGGGTATGTCAGTCGGAAGATACTAATAACCGCTTGGCTGGCGTGCCTGCGACCTTGGTTAAGGGTGCTCCTTTACGTGATCCCCGCATTGCATCAGTGCCTCCCAGAGATGATTGTACCACTGCAGCGGAGGTCGTTCCTTCAAACTACCACACCACAAATTCAGTATCAGATGCAGGTGCCGCGAAAGGTGCTTCCTTACAATTTAGTTCACCCGGAGGTACTTACAGCCGATTAATTGTATACCCTGCATCTCCGGCCGCTGGGGTCAGAGTCAGACAACAACATGCCACGATTACACCAAAAGGAACTGGGTGGGATTGCACTCCTACCACAGCGGCAGTTGTCTGCTCGAGTCCTCAAACAATGCAGGTTGCAAAGGGAATAAGTCGCGAGTTACATGTGACAACGACCAAAGTTTCACTGAACGGAAGTACGACTTTCGGCTTGTTACCCGGGGAAAGTTGCGGGGTTGCGGACATGAGCTTACAGGTGGCGCATCCAGGACTATTTGATGCCGCTCGCATAATGTCAGCTGCTTCGGAACTCAAGGACACTACGTGCATCTCGCTGATTGGTTTGGGAAACCAGCGCTGTGAATCTCCCAAGGCTGACCTTGCAGGAAATTCGGAAGGCAGCGTTGCTAGGCCTTCTAAGTTAAAGAGAAAGAAGCAAGTTGGTCGTTTACGAAACAACTCAAGTCGGACGGAACCTGACAAAGTTTCTGCTCGTGTTGACCTACATGAGCCTAATCTTGACCCAGCATTGCAGGCGGCGAACGATAATGACGCGGTGTCAAAAAACGGGTTGTCCCCTCGGGTGCTGCGCCCGAGGGGAAACAACCGCGTCAAGCAGGACTAATTGTATGGTATACCAATTGCTGCAGTGTGAGGAACAAATGGGAAGAGATGGTGAGGCGCTGCGGATGTGCTGATGTTGTTGCCTTGACAGAGACATGGCTTTCTCCGAGCGACATGGTTAGCGACCTGCTGGTAGATTTCGTGAGTTACCGAGTAGATAGGCCCGATCACCACACTGGCGGGGGAGCACTATTGCTTATAAAGCGCCAGTATAGTCATTGGGAGGCTCCGTTTATGATGAGTAATACGAACGTTCAGGTGGTGTCTTGTTACTTAAGGATGATGGGCAGGTTGGAGATCTTTATATGTGTCTATCGCAGTCCATCGTCCACACGAGAGGAGGACAAAGAGCTCGGTGCACTATTGAGACGCGCAGTGGTTGCTGCGCCTAATTTCCTAATAGTTGGTGATCTAAACCTTCCTCATGCGGATTGGCAAGGCACCGCAAACAGAGCGGATACATTGGAACAGGAACTGGTTGACTGGATGCATGAGAATGCACTTGAACAATACATCAATATACCGACCAGGAGCCGAATCGGGAGTGCCCCCTCCACGTTGGATGTTGCCATCACCAAACACGGTCGTTTCGCAGAGCTACAAGTGGAAGCACCTTTAGGTAGGAGTGATCACTGCGTCCTCACTTTCTGCCTAAATACCTTGAAGCCTGCACGACATCCTCGCCTCGTGAGAAATTTCAGCCGCATTGACCATATGAAATTAAGGGATAGAGCCCTCCAGGTCAATTGGATCCCTGACCAGGAACAGGCATCTTTGGAACAAAGGTGGTCTGTGCTTAAAACTGGTTTAGTACAACTATTGAATGAGTTTGCTCCTCTTCGTCCTGCGAGACATTTCAGCAGGCCTCGATGGTGGAGGAGGAGAATTGATAAAGCTCTAAAGAGACGAAATGAGAAGTGGAAAAAATTCAATGAGGCCAGGGGCTTTCGACGATGGCTACAGTACACAAAAAGCCGGAATACGGCTATCAAGATGCAACGGCAGGCAAAAAAAAAAAAACAGCTTCGGCTGGCTCGGTATGCAAAAACAAATCCAAAGTGTTACTACGGCTATGTTCAGTCTAAAGCCTCCCTAAGAGAGGACGTTGGGTGTCTAATTATGGAAGATGGCAGCCAGGCTGTGGAAGCCAGAGATAAAGCTGAAATGCTGCTAAGAGTCTTTCAGAATCTGCATAGGAGGGACAATGGATGTGCTGCACCATCGCAGCCACACTGTGTCAGCAGTTATATAATGCAGGACATCGTGCTGACTGCGCAAGAGGTCTTTACTGTGATGACTAACTTGAATCCCTTCAAATCAGCCGGTCCTGACGATGTACATCCGGCAATAGTCAAGCCACTAGCTGACATCCTTCAACATTCTGTTCTGGAGCTGTTCAACTTGTCGCTCCAGGAATGCAAGTTGCCACGAGACTGGAAGGAACCAGCCATAGCTGCAATTCACAAGGGTGGCTCCAAATCGGAGCCCCTTAACTACAGACCCATCAGTCTAACCTGTGTTCTGCTCAAGTGTTTAGAGAAGTTTATAAGAAACCGGATTTGTGAGCATTTGGCGGAACACAGTCTACTTAGAGCAGAGCAGCATAGTTTCATTAAAAAGAAGTCGTGCCTCACTAATCTACTGTGCTTCCTCGATGAGATTACTCGATGTCTTGACGACGGGATTCCGGTAGAGGTCTGCTATCTTGACTTTAGCAAGGCTTTCGACTCAGTAAATCACCGTTTCCTACTTGCAAAATTAGCATGGTTCGGATTACATCCTAGACTTCTGTCTTGGGTGTCAGAATTCTTATGTGGGAGAACGTTTCGAGTTAGAATTGGTGATGTGAGTTCTGGTGTGGGCGTGGTCTACAGTGGAGTACCCCAAGGATCGGTGCTAGGTCCACTTTTGTTTCTTATGTTTATAAACGACTTGGCTCCTCTTATTGAAGACCCGTGTTATATCTTTGCGGATGACTTGAAGCTAGTCAGCAGGGGCAACCGTGCAACACTGGCCAAGGATATCATCAGTGTGGTAAACTGGTCGAAGCAATGGGACTTGCCCTTGAATGCAAGCAAGTGCCAAATTCTGACCACTAGTAGAGACGTACTTGCAGTTCAGACTTCCTTTGGGCCCTTCCCCTTACAATGCACTACCCAGGCACGCGATTTAGGAGTCATCATGACGAGCAGCTTCAAGCCTTCGATGCAATGTCGATACGCCGCCAACAAAGCGCGACGAGAATCGTTTCGCCTCAGGAGGGCTCTGTGTAATACCAAGCCAGAAGTGTTCCTGCCACTATACAAAGCAGTGGTTAGGCCACACTTAGAGTATTGTGTTCAAGCTTGGTCGCCCTATCTCCGTGATGATGTTCTTTGCCTGGAGAAGATTCAAAGACTAGCAATCAGGATGGTTGAAGGTCAACGGGGGAAGCCGTATGAAGATCGCCTAAAGAGCCTGGGGTTGTTTTCCCTTGAACGGCGTAGACAGAGGCGATCTGATAGAAACACTTAAGATCATGAAGGGCTTCAGTGCCATCGTGCCCTCTGGTTTATTTGAGCTGGCTGATTCTGAACGCTTGCGTGGACATCGCTTGAAGCTCAAACAACAGAGAGCTAGACTGAACGTCAGGGCTAAGTTCTTCTCAAATCGTGTAGTGCGCAACTGGAATAAGTTGCCTTCGGAACTAATGGATTGTGAGACTGTGGTTGCCTTCAAAGCAGGCCTAGACAGGTGGTGGCCGCGTATTTTTCCGGAATTAATATACTCTTATCCAATTTATTCGCATTGTTATCCGATGTTGATCCTTGTAAAAGCAAAGATTGCTCTCGCTTTTGCTTCATTTCTTTTTGCAGAGGCAAGGAGAGGCGATCAAAAGTCGAAGTGCCGGGGGCTCTGGTTCGCTTACCGGTACAAGAAGCTGGACGCTCGTTAGGCGGAAGCCTGTATCGTCCACGGATTTTGACCTGACCTTCCAAGTGGTGGTGTAGCCGGTCTGCGGGCATCACGGTAACACGTTAACAGGTAAGAGGTCGGTCGGTTTTGCTTCCTGTTATCATTACTCTCATATTCCTCTCCGGCACTCTTCCTTCCCTCTTTCATGCTTCCTTTACATCGGCCTCTTACTAGGCGGCTCGAGCGTACAGCCGTCTACGAGGTATTTATTTTGCATTGCAGCTTGTCACACTACTTGGACACGGAAGAGCTCAGAACGCCGGACCGGAGGAATATTACAGTGGATAGGACGCTCTCGTCGTCCACTGTTCCACACTGCACTCTGGAGACAACTGGAAAGCGGCTAGTAAAGGGTTCCGGATGTTGTGGTTTATCCGTCGTTCTTTTGGGACCCTAACCGCTGATGTGTTTGTGAAGCTTTTCTTAGCGTTTGTGCGACCCCACCTAGAATATTGCGTCCAGGCCTGTCCACCATGCCTTGTCCGGGACAAAATGGCACCAGAAAGGGTGTTGCGTGTCGGTATTAGGTTGGTCGAGGGATTACGAGGACAAACGTACCCCGAACGCCTACTTAGTTTGGGGATGCAGTCAATGCACTATCGAAGGATTAGAGGGGACCTAATCCTAACCTACCTTTTTTTGACTGGGAAGCTTGGCCCTGATTTGTCCATGCTATTTAGTGCTGCTAGATTATCTGGTGTTCGCGGGCATTGTATGAAGCTGGACAAACCGCGATCCGATCGAGTTAGAGCGGAGACACGGTTATCACGTCGAGTCAGCGAGCGCTGGAACCTGCTTCCAGAACATGTTGTCAAGGAAAGCTACGGTTAGGTGCACCTAACCATGGTTTGAGCGTCAACTAGACGCTCTTGGGTGGCAACACGAAACCTTTCCTTTTTCCTGACTAATTCCCATCTTCATACTTCGATTCTATTTTCTTTACTTCTCCTCGCCATTGGTATTATTCTCTTCTTTTAACTGATTTCCCCTACTATCTTATCTTCGCTTTTTTTCCTCTTTTACTTACTTCACGTAACTGACATAGCTGGGACAGCTAATGTAAGGAACGTGGGCATTAAATTGGTCGACCAGGGTGTTGTGGTCGTTTAACTATTGCATACGTGTTATAATCACTCTGTTTTCCACTATGTCGGTCTCGCAATACACCGAAGCTGTTGTTCCTGATGGCTCGGATTCTGAGGTTATCGCACTTTGTGGCGGCCCAAGCTGCAATATACCGGTAACTGACGATTCAGGCGGTATGCAATGCGATGTCCGCAACCGATGGTACCATCAGCTTTGTACGGAGCTAAATACCGAGCAGTACGCAGCACTGGCCTCTAGCGAAAAGTTGCTGTTCAGTTGTGCCAATTGCTGCAGTCGCCGGCAAGGCCGCACAGCCTTTCGTACGAGAGTTGAATCTCTTGATACCCGGCTGCGAAATGTAGAGAGTTCGTTTTCGATGCTCTCTGATCTTCGCTTTAAGATTGATCTGCTTATGACGACGCTTCCGGTCTCCAACAAAGCAGATTTGATCGTTTACACTGATGATCGGCTTGTAGCACCTATCATTATGTCACCGGTCCAGATGGCTACCGACCACCAAAATGAAGCAGCTTCGGACGTCGTATCTAATCCTATGCTGATCGACGCCGAATTGCTGGTTCAAGGGTCACTTCGAGTTAAGCGAAGAAGAGCCAGGAAACCTCGTAAGCTCTCTGCTAAACAAGAAGTTGTTGTCTCGGCACCGGAAACAAGCCAAGTGTCGTTACTTGGCAAACCGTCTGACGGTCGTGCGAAGACGAAGATCCCAACGCGCACTACTTGTCAGCTGAAGTTGCCGGAAATCTTGGTTCTCACCGAGAAGACATATTCGGAAGGTGTGCTTGCTTCTGCTCAAAGCGAAAAAGCCTAAAGGGACCCTGCTCCTGTTATCAAGAAGAAAAAGCAGACAAAATCTGCTATAAAGCCTTCCAGTAAAATCGATGACCCTAACAAAAGTAAGACATCGACAATGGAGCGGAAAACACGCTGCCGTTGCTACATCATCGGAGGGGCTAAAGATAGTTCCATCACCAGTAGTGAAGCCACCTGCTCCGAGTGCCGAATCAAAGACCCGTGGGGTTAATACACCCCGTCGTGGCGATTCTTTCACGGATAGTGGCGTTATATTCCGTAACGCGGCTGAATCTACTGCTGTCCTTCCTGCTGACCGCATGTTGGACGACCTTCAATGGTTTTAAATGTGCGTAACAAAGCTTCTTCCGCCTGGTTTTCCAGGCGTTACTGTCAGGAAGCTGATTAGACTGGGGAACGTCCCAGTTAACGTACCAAACCCGCGACCGCGGCTACTTCGTGTGGTACTCTCTACCCCGGAGGAACGTAATGCTCTCATGCGGTTTGCGTTTAAGCTGAAAGGTACAAATATTAGCGTTCAGCCGGACCTTCCGCTAGCCGATAGGCTGAAGCTAAGGGAGGCCATCAAGGACCTCAAAAGCAGGCGAGCGGCCGGTGAACAAGGTCTCCGGTTAGTGGGTTTTCGCGTGGTCAGCCGGCGGTCCTTTTCCGCCCTACCACTGCCCATTCTGGTAGCGAGCATTCAGCGAGCATTGGATAAGCTTTGGGACTGGTCTACTTTATGGTTACTGCCCATTAATCAGGCAAAGTGCTCCGTTCTTCGAATTGGAGGAGGTTGTCCTCCTGCGAAGTACTTGGTCGGTGGGGTCGAACTCCCCCGTGTATCTAGCCAGATTGACCTAGGCGTCGTACACTCTTCGGCTTTACACTCCGGCGACAACTGGAAGAAGGTCGCAAGCAGAGGTTTCCGCGTGTTGTGGTTAATACGACATTCCTTCGGAGTCTTGACGGGCGGCATCTTTACGAGGCTGTCCTCGGCTTTCGTTTGTCCTCATCTGGAATACTGCGTCCAGGCTTGTCCGCCCTGCCTCGTCCGGGACAAAATGGAGCTAGAGAGGGTTTTACGAGTGGGTACTAGGTTAGTCGAGGGATTACGGGGACGGACGTACCCCGAGCGTCTACTTAGTTTGGGAATGCATTCAATGCACTATCGACGGCTTAGAGGAGACCTAATCCTAACCTACCGTATCTTGACTGGGAAGGTTGGTCCAGATTTATCTTGGCTATTCAGTCCCGCTAGATTGTCTGTTCTACGACGTCATTCCTTGAAGCTGGACAAACCGCGGTCCGATCGGATTAGGGCGGAAATCCGGCTGTCACGCAGAGTCATCGACCGCTGGAACATACTTCCGGAAAGTATTATCAGGGAATCTACGGTTAAGGGGTTTGAGCGGCAACTTGACGCTCTTTGGTGGCAACACGAAACCTTTCCATTTTCCTGAGTAACTCGCATCTTCGTACTTCGATTTTCTTTTCTCTACTTTTCTTCACGTATTGGTATTATTTTCTTATTTAAGTGCACTTCCCTATTCTGTACCTTCGATTTCTCTTTCTATCCTTTGCTTACTTCACGTGACTGCCACAGCAGGGACTGCTAGGGCAGGAAACGTGGGCATTAACTGGTTGGTCAGGGTGCAATACGGGTGTTTCCGTTTTAGATCCATCAATAACTGAGCAATTCATCAATTCCTGGCTCAACGATCCACTCAAGATGGAACACTCACGGGATTCTCCTATCGTTCCAGTCCCCATCTGAACTGAACTGAACTGAACTGAATCTTGTCGGGAGATGCACGAACTGATGCAAATGCCGTTGCAATACGGACATCAGGGAAACCCCTCTTTCTCCCGTGTCTTCGTCAACCGCCTGTTCTGTGGATATAGCCATGGCTCCCCAAAATGGAAACCAGGACAATGACACAAATGCAATTCCCCTCGTTCGTAAAATTCAACATGAAAGAGAAATGGGCTCAGCAATCAGCATCTTGTAACGGTGTAGCAATTTGTATACCGTAAAATAGAAACTTACAGTTTCCCAGGCACGTTCCTACGCCTGCCTTGAACACAGGGATACTGCACGTACCGGTACGGGTACTCATTAGGCAACCCCGTCCACTTCTGCCGTTCATAATGCTGCGGAATCACAGCCGTATGCTTGCAAAAAGTTGCGGCAGTTGCAAATTTCTTTACATCGGACTCAACCTCATCAAGTTTCCGATAATAGTACGCACCAAAAGGCAGAATCTTTCAGATTCATCCACCATGATGACAGTTACAAATGTGGCGCCAAGTGATTTCCAATACTCCTGTAGTCTATCACAACAACTAACTATGAGAACCACATTAACCGTCTTCAATACAAAACATACACCAGGTTAACATGTGTATACTATATATATATATATGCAAACCGCCATTTAATGGCAACCTCTCCAGTTGGCCTAGCATACCTACGGAACCGAACCAGTGGCTAGGCAAATCTCAGATGTGAGAGTCCCGGTCCGGCCGTGTATACTAGTGCATGGTCACGACGTGCTTACTAACGAGGAACTCGAGGTGGTTGATCAATTCACTTATCTTGGCAGCTGCATCAGCAATGATGGGCGCATAGAAACTGACGTGAGCTCACGCATTGCAAAGGCTAGAGCTGCCTTCTTGAACCTGCGTCATCTTTGGCGACAGAAGGGAGTTTCCCTTCGTCTGAAAGGCCGTGTATACAAGGCCACAGTGAGGGCCGTTCTGCTGTATGGTAGTGAGACTTGGCCCCTTCGGTCTGAAGATCTGAGGCGCCTTCAAGTCTTTGATCATCGTTGTTTGCGAAGCATTGCTGGTGTTGGATGGCACCAGCGTGTCCGCAACGATGATGTGCGTAGGCGAGTACTAGGTGGTGATGATCATGCTAGCTCCCTAGAACAACAGATAGCACTGAATAAGTTACGTTGGCTCGGGCACGTGCTACGCATGCCTGTTCACCGCTTACCTAGGAGGGCCTTGTTCAGTCTACCAGGTGTCGGATGGCGCAAGGCTCGAGGTGGACAGAAGTTGACTTGGCAGCGGGAAATGAAGTCACTGACGACCAAACTGGGTGCCGTTGGTCCGTCTCGCCTTCCGGGTTGGAGTCCACGTGACTCACCTTGTGCTTGGCTCGAGACTTTACAGGACATGGCTCGCAACCGACACCAGTGGCGCGTCTGCTGCCGTCTCCTAATCGGATTGTCTGTTTAAAGTATGTTTGGTGCTGAGTTATCTGCGGGGTAATGGCTGATTATGACGCGGGGCAGTGAAAGCCGCAAGGAAGCTGTCTCGCCGATGCCGCCTTATCTTTGCACGATAGCCAGCTGTTTGTGACGGTATGTTGTCTACACAAGGTGTAGGCACCTTGACCCTGAATGTTTGCTTAGGGCATTAAGGTTTGCAGGTAAGTCCCCCTTCTCTCCCTCTTCTTATTCTTTATTTCATAGGTCCTCATGGTTGTATGGCAGCGAAGCATCAGTTCAAATGGCTGATGTACTGCTGTTGATGATGATGATGATGATGGTCACGACGTGCTTGTCGTGTTTCACCGTTTGCGATTTTCTTCACTGAACTCCTGGTTTGAGAACAATAGTTGAATAACACTGCGCGGAAAATTTGGCTTTTGTCACTTTTCTTGTGATCCAAAAGGACTTGGAAGTGCTAAATTACCTATACGGTTCTCTGCCGTGTATAGTAGTGCATGCAAATCACGTTCATCCTACCCATCCTACCCAAATACTTTCGCTTAAGTATTTTCTACTGCTGCTAAAGACTGACTGCTACATTGGATCTGGCGGTTTTGCTTTGTGGCATCAAGATACTGCAGTCTGCTGTAGCACTTTTCCTGACTGACTCGACTTTGAATCGCCTGGCTCGTATTCCAGTGACAACCAAATTCTTCCTGACGTCGCTACGGTCCGCCTTTCCACATCTAGCCCTTCTACCAGCAAGTGAACCAGGGCTTTCGACTCTTCGACTTTTGGGCTGCTATCTTTGCTGCTGCATACTTGAACCTACCCGTCCCAAAGGCTTCTTGTCTTCCGTGAGTTTGTTCTTTGCTGTTTTCTCCTGCATCTGCTTACTCGTTTCGTTTTTTGCTTATTCTTGGTTCCACCTTCCAAATAACTATGGCTTTTGATACTAACGATAAGTGTGGCGAGCACAGTTGTGGCACTGCAGTCACGGAAGGCATACAGTGTGACCGATGTTTATTATGGTATCATAGCACCTGCTCTAGGTTAGACCGTTCGTCCATTGATCTGTACACCCAGCATCCCCAACTGAAGTGGATCTGTTTTCACTGTGTGTGCCTAGCTGATACTTGTGCTCGCTTATTACGCGAGCGGCTTGATGCTCCTCCACAGTTGCCTGATGTTCAGAGAGTAGCTGATGCGAAGTATCTGCAGCGGCTCTCCACCGCAGAAAAAGTGATCAGCGACCAGGCTTTGTTCATAGATGCACTGCGAGTGAAGATTGACGAGTTGCGCAATTCTTTAAATAGCTACGCTCAGAGTGCGGAGATTGCCATGGGCAGTCAAAGAAATGTTCTTATCTACAATCGTGAGGAGCCGGTGATACACGAGGCAAAGGCTCGACGAGACCTGGACAGGAGACGAATACACGACATCCTCCGCATAGCCGGGATACCTTTAAACGTCGGTATCAAAAGGGTGCATCGTGTAGGTAGCTGGAGAGAGACTGGTCCACTGCGTCAGCAAGGATTTACTAGGCCGATTCTGGTTGAATTTAGGAACCCTGTTTATCGTGACCAAATGCTTAACCGAGCCGGCTTAATCGAGAGTCAGACTAATGGCCGGTATCAGGTGGCCCCGGACACACTTAGCTCACATGCCAAGGTCCCGCGGGTATGTCAGTCGGAAGATACTAATAACCGCTTGGCTGGCGTGCCTGCGACCTTGGTTAAGGGTGCTCCTTTGCGTGATCCCCGCATTGCATCAGTGCCTCCCAGAGATGATTGTACCACTGCAGCGGAGGTCGTTCCTTCAAACTACCACACCACAAATTCAGTATCAGATGCAGGTGCCGCGAAAGGTGCTTCCTTACAATTTAGTTCACCCGGAGGTACTTACAGCCGATTAATTGTATACCCTGCATCTCCGGCCGCTGGGGTCAGAGTCAGACAACAACATGCCACGATTACACCAAAAGGAACTGGGTGGGATTGCACTCCTACCACAGCGGCAGTTGTCTGCTCGAGTCCTCAAACAATGCATGTTGCAAAGGGAATAAGTCGCGAGTTACATGTGACAACGACCAAAGTTTCACTGAACGGAAGTACGACTTTGGGCTTGTTACCCGGGGAAAGTTGCGGGGTTGCGGACATGAGCTTACAGGTGGCGCATCCAGGACTATTTGATGCCGCTCGCATAATGTCAGCTGCTTCGGAACTCAAGGACACTACGTGCATCTCGCTGATTGGTTTGGGAAACCAGCGCTGTGAATCTCCCAAGGCTGACCTTGCAGGAAATTCGGAAGGCAGCGTTGCTAGGCCTTCTAAGTTAAAGAGAAAGAAGCAAGTTGGTCGTTTACGAAACAACTCAAGTCGGACGGAACCTGACAAAGTTTCTGCTCGTGTTGACCTACATGAGCCTAATCTTGACCCAGCATTGCAGGCGGCGAACGATAATGACGCGGTGTCAAAAAACGGGTTGTCCCCTCGGGTGCTGCGCCCGAGGGGAAACAACCGCGTCAAGCAGGACTAATTGTATAGTATACCAATTGCTGCAGTGTGAGGAACAAATGGGAAGAGATGGTGAGGCGCTGCGGATGTGCTGATGTTGTTGCCTTGACAGAGACATGGCTTTCTCCGAGCGACATGGTTAGCGACCTGCTGGTAGATTTCGTGAGTTACCGAGTAGATAGGCCCGATCACCACACTGGCGGGGGAGCACTATTGCTTATAAAGCGCCAGTATAGTCATTGGGAGGCTCCGTTTATGATGAGTAATACGAACGTTCAGGTGGTGTCTTGTTACTTAAGGATGATGGGCAGGTTGGAGATCTTTATATGTGTCTATCGCAGTCCATCGTCCACACGAGAGGAGGACAAAGAGCTCGGTGCACTATTGAGACGCGCAGTGGTTGCTGCGCCTAATTTCCTAATAGTTGGTGATCTAAACCTTCCTCATGCGGATTGGCAAGGCACCGCAAACAGAGCGGATACATTGGAACAGGAACTGGTTGACTGGATGCATGAGAATGCACTTGAACAATACATCAATATACCGACCAGGAGCCGAATCGGGAGTGCCCCCTCCACGTTGGATGTTGCCATCACCAAACACGGTCGTTTCGCAGAGCTACAAGTGGAAGCACCTTTAGGTAGGAGTGATCACTGCGTCCTCACTTTCTGCCTAAATACCTTGAAGCCTGCACGACATCCTCGCCTCGTGAGAAATTTCAGCCGCATTGACCATATGAAATTAAGGGATAGAGCCCTCCAGGTCAATTGGATCCCTGACCAGGAACAGGCATCTTTGGAACAAAGGTGGTCTGTGCTTAAAACTGGTTTAGTACAACTATTGAATGAGTTTGCTCCTCTTCGTCCTGCGAGACATTTCAGCAGGCCTCGATGATGGAGGAGGAGAATTGATAAAGCTCTAAAGAGACGAAATGAGAAGTGGAAAAGATTCAATGAGGCCAGGGGCTTTCGACGATGGCTACAGTACACAAAAAACCGGAATACGGCTATCAAGATGCAACGGCAGGCCAGCTTCGGCTGGCTCGGTATGCGAAAACAAATCCAAAGTGTTACTACGGCTATGTTCAGTCTAAAGCCTCCCTAAGAGAAGACGTTGGGTGTCTAATTATGGAAGATGGCAGCCAGGCTGTGGAAGCCAGAGATAAAGCTGAAATGCTGCTAAGAGTCTTTCAGAATCTGCATAGGAGGGACAATGGATGTGCTGCACCATCGCAGCCACACTGTGTCAGCAGTTATATAATGCAGGACATCGTGCTGACTGCGCAAGAGGTCTTTACTGTGATGACTAACTTGAATCCCTTCAAATCAGCCGGTCCTGACGATGTACATCCGGCAATAGTCAAGCCACTAGCTGACATCCTTCAACATTCTGTTCTGGAGCTGTTCAACTTGCCGCTTCAGGAATGCAAGTTGCCACGAGACTGGAAGGAACCAGCCATAGCTGCAATTCACAAGGGTGGCTCCAAATCGGAGCCCCTTAACTACAGACCCATCAGTCTAACCTGTGTTCTGCTCAAGTGTTTAGAGAAGTTTATAAGAAACCGGATTTGTGAGCATTTGGCGGAACACAGTCTACTTAGAGCAGAGCAGCATAGTTTCATTAAAAAGAAGTCGTGCCTCACTAATCTACTGTGCTTCCTCGATGAGATTACTCGATGTCTTGACGACGGGATTCCGGTAGAGGTCTGCTATCTTGACTTTAGCAAGGCTTTCGACTCAGTAAATCACCGTTTCCTACTTGCAAAATTAGCATGGTTCGGATTACATCCTAGACTTCTGTCTTGGGTGTCAGAATTCTTATGTGGGAGAACGTTTCGAGTTAGAATTGGTGATGTGAGTTCTGGTGTGGGCGTGGTCTACAGTGGAGTACCCCAAGGATCGGTGCTAGGTCCACTTTTGTTTCTTATGTTTATAAACGACTTGGCTCCTCTTATTGAAGACCCGTGTTATATCTTTGCGGATGACTTGAAGCTAGTCAGCAGGGGCAACCGTGCAACACTGGCCAAGGATATTATCAGTGTGGTAAACTGGTCGAAGCAATGGGACTTGCCCTTGAATGCAAGCAAGTGCCAAATTCTGACCACTAGTAGAGACGTACTTGCAGTTCAGACTTCCTTTGGGCCCTTCCCCTTACAATGCACTACCCAGGCACGCGATTTAGGAGTCCTCATGACGAGCAGCTTCAAGCCTTCGATGCAATGTCGATACGCCGCCAACAAAGCGCGACGAGAATCGTTTCGCCTCAGGAGGGCTCTGTGTAATACCAAGCCAAGTGTTCCTGCCACTATACAAAGCAGTGGTTAGGCCACACTTAGAGTATTGTGTTCAAGCTTGGTCGCCCTATCTCCGTGATGATGTTCTTTGCCTGGAGAAGATTCAAAGACTAGCAATCAGGATGGTTGAAGGTCAACGGGGGAAGCCGTATGAAGATCGCCTAAAGAGCCTGGGGTTGTTTTCCCTTGAACGGCGTAGACTGAGAGGCGATCTGATAGAAACACTTAAGATCATGAAGGGCTTCAGTGCCATCGTGCCCTCTGGTTTATTTGAGCTGGCTGATTCTGAACGCTTGCGTGGACATCGCTTGAAGCTCAAACAACAGAGAGCTAGACTGAACGTCAGGGCTAAGTTCTTCTCAAATCGTGTAGTGCGCAACTGGAATAAGTTGCCTTCGGAACTAATGGATTGTGAGACTGTGGTTGCCTTCAAAGCAGGCCTAGACAGGTGGTGGCCGCGTATTTTTCCGGAATTAATATACTCTTATCCAATTTATTCGCATTGTTATCCGATGTTGATCCTTGTAAAAGCAAAGATTGCTCTCGCTTTTGCTTCATTTCTTTTTGCAGAGGCAAGGAGAGGCGATCAAAAGTCGAAGTGCCGGGGGCTCTGGTTCGCTTACCGGTACAAGAAGCTGGACGCTCGTTAGGCGGAAGCCTGTATCGTCCACGGATTTTGACCTGACCTTCCAAGTGGTGGTGTAGCCGGTCTGCGGGCATCACGGTAACACGTTAACAGGTAAGAGGTCGGTCGGTTTTGCTTCCTGTTATCATTACTCTCATATTCCTCTCCGGCACTCTTCCTTCCCTCTTTCATGCTTCCTTAGCTGCTTCCTTTACATCGGCCTCTTACTAGGCGGCTCGAGCGTACAGCCGTCTACGAGGTATTTATTTTGCATTGCAGCTTGTCACACTACTTGGACACGGAAGAGCTCAGAACGCCGGACCGGAGGAATATTACAGTGGATAGGACGCTCTCGTCGTCCACTGTTCCACACTGCACTCTGGAGACAACTGGAAAGCGGCTAGTAAAGGGTTCCGGATGTTGTGGTTTATCCGTCGTTCTTTTGGGACCCTAACCGCTGATGTGTTTGTGAAGCTTTTCTTAGCGTTTGTGCGACCCCACCTAGAATATTGCGTCCAGGCCTGTCCACCATGCCTTGTCCGGGACAAAATGGCACCAGAAAGGGTGTTGCGTGTCGGTATTAGGTTGGTCGAGGGATTACGAGGTCAAACGTACCCCGAACGCCTACTTAGTTTGGGGATGCAGTCAATGCACTATCGAAGGATTAGAGGGGACCTAATCCTAACCTACCTTTTTTTTGACTGGGAAGCTTGGCCCTGATTTGTCCATGCTATTTAGTGCTGCTAGATTATCTGGTGTTCGCGGGCATTGTATGAAGCTGGACAAACCGCGATCCGATCGAGTTAGAGCGGAGACACGGTTATCACGTCGAGTCAGCGAGCGCTGGAACCTGCTTCCAGAACATGTTGTCAAGGAAAGCTACGGTTAGGTGCACCTAACCATGGTTTGAGCGTCAACTAGACGCTCTTGGGTGGCAACACGAAACCTTTCCTTTTTCCTGACTAATTCCCATCTTCATACTTCGATTCTATTTTCTTTACTTCTCCTCGCCATTGGTATTATTCTCTTCTTTTAACTGATTTCCCCTACTATCTTATCTTCGCTTTTTTTCCTCTTTTACTTACTTCACGTAACTGACATAGCTGGGACAGCTAATGTAAGGAACGTGGGCATTAAATTGGTCGACCAGGGTGTTGTGGTCGTTTAACTATTGCATACGTGTTATAATCACTCTGTTTTCCACTATGTCGGTCTCGCAATACACCGAAGCTGTTGTTCCTGATGGCTCGGATTCTGAGGTTATCGCACTTTGTGGCGGCCCAAGCTGCAATATACCGGTAACTGACGATTCAGGCGGTATGCAATGCGATGTCCGCAACCGATGGTACCATCAGCTTTGTACGGAGCTAAATACCGAGCAGTACGCAGCACTGGCCTCTAGCGAAAAGTTGCTGTTCAGTTGTGCCAATTGCTGCAGTCGCCGGCAAGGCCGCACAGCCTTTCGTACGAGAGTTGAATCTCTTGATACCCGGCTGCGAAATGTAGAGAGTTCGTTTTCGATGCTCTCTGATCTTCGCTTTAAGATTGATCTGCTTATGACGACGCTTCCGGTCTCCAACAAAGCAGATTTGATCGTTTACACTGATGATCGGCTTGTAGCACCTATCATTATGTCACCGATCCAGATGGCTACCGACCACCAAAATGAAGCAGCTTCGGACGTCGTATCTAATCCTATGCTGATCGACGCCGAATTGCTGGTTCAAGGGTCACTTCGAGTTAAGCGAAGAAGAGCCAGGAAACCTCGTAAGCTCTCTGCTAAACAAGAAGTTGTTGTCTCGGCACCGGAAACAAGCCAAGTGTCGTTACTTGGCAAACCGTCTGACGGTCGTGCGAAGACGAAGATCCCAACGCGCACTACTTGTCAGCTGAAGTTGCCGGAAATCTTGGTTCTCACCGAGAAGACATATTCGGAAGGTGTGCTTGCTTCTGCTCAAAGCGAAAAAGCCTAAAGGGACCCTGCTCCTGTTATCAAGAAGAAAAAGCAGACAAAATCTGCTATAAAGCCTTCCAGTAAATCGATGACCCTAACAAAAGTAAGACATCGACAATGGAGCGGAAAACGTACGCTGCCGTTGCTACATCATCGGAGGGGCTAAAGATAGTTCCATCACCAGTAGTGAAGCCACCTGCTCCGAGTGCCGAATCAAAGACCCGTGGGGTTAATACACCCCGTCGTGGCGATTCTTTCACGGATAGTGGCGTTATATTCCGTAACGCGGCTGAATCTACTGCTGTCCTTCCTGCTGACCGCATGTTGGACGACCTTCAATGGTTTTAAATGTGCGTAACAAAGCTTCTTCCGCCTGGTTTTCCAGGCGTTACTGTCAGGAAGCTGATTAGACTGGGGAACGTCCCAGTTAACGTACCAAACCCGCGACCGCGGCTACTTCGTGTGGTACTCTCTACCCCGGAGGAACGTAATGCTCTCATGCGGTTTGCGTTTAAGCTGAAAGGTACAAATATTAGCGTTCAGCCGGACCTTCCGCTAGCCGATAGGCTGAAGCTAAGGGAGGCCATCAAGGACCTCAAAAGCAGGCGAGCGGCCGGTGAACAAGGTCTCCGGTTAGTGGGTTTTCGCGTGGTCAGCCGGCGGTCCTTTTCCGCCCTACCACTGCCCATTCTGGTAGCGAGCATTCAGCGAGCATTGGATAAGCTTTGGGACTGGTCTACTTTATGGTTACTGCCCATTAATCAGGCAAAGTGCTCCGTTCTTCGAATTGGAGGAGGTTGTCCTCCTGCGAAGTACTTGGTCGGTGGGGTCGAACTCCCCCGTGTATCTAGCCAGATTGACCTAGGCGTCGTACACTCTTCGGCTTTACACTCCGGCGACAACTGGAAGAAGGTCGCAAGCAGAGGTTTCCGCGTGTTGTGGTTAATCCGACGTTCTTTCGGAGTCTTGACGGGCGGCATCTTTACGAGGCTGTCCTCGGCTTTCGTTTGTCCTCATCTGGAATACTGCGTCCAGGCTTGTCCGCCCTGCCTCGTCCGGGACAAAATGGAGCTAGAGAGGGTTTTACGAGTGGGTACTAGGTTAGTCGAGGGATTACGGGGACGGACGTACCCCGAGCGTCTACTTAGTTTGGGAATGCATTCAATGCACTACCGACGGCTTAGAGGAGACCTAATCCTAACCTACCGTATCTTGACTGGGAAGGTTGGTCCAGATTTATCTTGGCTATTCAGTCCCGCTAGATTGTCTGTTCTACGCGGTCATTCGTTGAAGCTGGACAAACCGCGGTCCGATCGGATTAGGGCGGAAATCCGGCTGTCACGCAGAGTCATCGACCGCTGGAACATACTTCCGGAAAGTGTTATCAGGGAATCTACGGTTAAGGGGTTTGAGCGGCAACTTGACGCTCTTTGGTGGCAACACGAAACCTTTCCATTTTCCTGAGTAACTCGCATCTTCGTACTTCGATTTTCTTTTCTCTACTTTTCTTCACGTATTGGTATTATTTTCTTATTTAAGTGCACTTCCCTATTCTGTACCTTCGATTTCTCTTTCTATCCTTTGCTTACTTCACGTGACTGCCACAGCAGGGACTGCTAGGGCAGGAAACGTGGGCATTAACTGGTTGGTCAGGGTGCAATACGGTGTTTCCGTTTTAGATCCATCAATAACTGAGCAATTCATCAATTCCTGGCTCAACGATCCACTCAAGATGGAACACTCACGGGATTCTCCTATCGTTCCAGTCCCCATCTGAACTGAACTGAACTGAACTGAATCTTGTCGGGAGATGCACGAACTGATGCAAATGCCGTTGCAATACGGACATCAGGGAAACCCCCTCTTTCTCCCGTGTCTTCGTCAACCGCCTGTTCTGTGGATATAGCCATGGCTCCCCAAAATGGAAACCAGGACAATGACACAAATGCAATTCCCCTCGTTCGTAAAATTCAACATGAAAGAGAAATGGGCTCAGCAATCAGCATCTTGTAACGGTATAGAAATTTGTATACCGTAAAATAGAAACTTACAGTTTCCCAGGCACGTTCCTACGCCTGCCTTGAACACAGGGATACTGCACGTACCGGTACGGGTACTCATTAGGCAACCCCGTCCACTTCTGCCGTTCATAATGCTGCGGAATCACAGCCGTATG
>CALYDF020000098.1:24618-46832 GCA_944474145.2 Dicrocoelium dendriticum
AGCTAAAAATTTCGAGCAGTATGGCACGCAAAAAAATCGAGTTACCGCGTAGCACTCACAGATGTTGAGTTCTGTATTGGCGGAAAAGGGTTTCGCTTCCATCGTCCTCGGTAACATCCAAGATAGTTTGAGTGGTTGCAGAGTATATTTTTAATTTTGGTGATATTAGGGTGTGGGAACTAGAAGATAATGCTATATGGATTAGCTTCGTGAAAACGGTTATGATAAATTAAAAGGATGACTACAGGTGTATTTGTAGTTCACGGCATAATCGAAAGCAGGCAAATGGTAAATACAAGTGAAGTACGAAAGGCTGTTTTATGGAGCAAATAAGTGTTCATGCAATTGTTGCACGTATGTAAAGGTTATGCTCGCAGTAACTTACTTGCTTGGATCCTGGGTATACATATCTCTTGTCTGATTATTGCATATTTTTGTATTTTTTGAAATCGCGATGAATGTATGCGAAATTTACAACCAATAAATCTTACCAACTACCGTATTTTGTACATACTTAAGCACAAAGCGACATATACACATCTGTTTCAAATCTAGTTATGAAAGCATCACCATTTAGCCTAGTGTACCGGAACACAAAGTCACTTCACCTGGTAGCACATGTCCAGTTCCTGTCCGGATTATCCTCCTAAACGTTCCTAGGAGAGCATCACGCTAAACTGGACAGGATCTCACACCGTGAGATGGCTAAAAAGGGATTTTGTCCAATTTACGGTGGATTAATGAAAATGATGCCAGCGTTGACCAACAGAAATCCGCCACTATGTGTGGCAATCCGGTAGGTCCAGAAACCCCGATTGCCTACCATGGATATCTGAATACGGACATCACACATCTACGCACTTAGTGCCTAAGGAATACATTGACGGTTCGGAACCAATGTGCACGCAGTACGTGTTGCCATAGTTGCTGGACGTGGGAACACACCTAGGCGGCGCTTCAAGCTGTTGATCCGTAAGCGAAATGGAGCTTACCGGGCACCTGAGAACATCACAAGGTGAAAGAACATGACAGCGGGGTATAAGGACGCTTTATGTACATGAAGGTGTGTAGTACAAAACTCGTTAGTAGCAAAAAGCGGCATTGTCAATATGGTTAATCCGCTTCTGCGATGGATGATGTAGGAGGCTAAAGATGTTCATAATGAAGCAGTGGACTCACATCGTTCGCGCTGAATACTTTACTTTGCTCAAAGATGGTCTCTTGTGCCGTGCAGAGTGCAGCTACGTTTTGATGTGCCGTGTAATGTCAGCATCCGAGGCTGCATCACACATGCGTTGCCGAATGATGCACTTGTAGTTTTTATTCATTACTGTATGTCAACCTACCTTGTACAGTGCCGTTTATATTGGTTGGCCTCAATGCAAACAAGCCACCTGCGCCTGAGTAGTATATCTCCGCGGCAACTGATCTTATCATTATCCGCTCCATGGTACCCCTGACGACGAGTTGCACGTTAGCACCGTACACAGCACACCAACGGTTGACCTGAAAGTCTTTCAATAATAAGACGAACTTGCCACTCTGTGTTTAAAATCTGAGTCCTTCAGCCGTTCATCATATCCTTTAAGCTCACTGAGAGAGATAAATGACAGACAAAGTCCCGGTGCAAGAAGTTGGGATTGTCGTTGCAGCATCTGCAACATGGTTGCGGACGTGCATCGACGGCCGACAAGTTCTGATCGGATGCGGCCTAATTCATCTAAAAATAAAGCTGAGTGCAATGCAACGCGTCTGTGACGTCTTACCCTTAATCTTCTTCAGTTCCTGTAGTACCTCCAGATTGGATGGTTCAACATCAGCAATAACAGTCGGTGCGATTACAGTTTAATAGAAGCAGTAGGACTGCGCTACTTACGGTTGCTTGTTGATGGCTCTGGATGTGGTGGACTAATGCTACTGAAGAGAGAACTGGGAGCACGTGCGTAAGTTGCTGCAGCAGGTCTTCTGGAGTTGGTGGGACGCGCGGCATCGCGGTCATCGGAGCTGGAGCGGACGGACCGTCGTTTATGAGGAAATAAAAAACCATATTCACATATGACGTTTAACTGGAAGACCCATCGGAATGGTATTGTCTGTCAAGTAGTTTGACAACGCTATATCCTAGAAAGGCCATCTTTGCTGAAAAAAGACGTCAATAGTTCGTGTATAACTGTGGCACAGGGTAAAATACAAGATAATTGTTAAAATGCTTAAATATGTCAAAATGCAATTGCTAGTATGCAGTGTCATCAACCGCGACCGAAAGTGCAGAGCGCGCAAGCTGTAAGCTTCTCAGCAGTCCTACGTGACAGTAAGTGCCCGGTGCAACCATTAGTATACGGGAGTTCCGTGGAATTCGCATCAGCGTCCGGTAGTCCATTGGCAAAAATGGCATCCACGCTTGCACAAGCCCCAACAGTAGACGAACGAATGACGCTGGTACCTGAGATTTTGTAATAAGCTTTCTCAAGTTATGGACCACTGCATCGGGGCCCCTGTCCTCGGCACAGCAGTTGATAAACTTATCAGATGGCTGCACTGTGTGAGCAATCATAAATAATATGTTACAAATCCTTTTACCTTTTTGTCGCTTAGCTGCTGACAACAGCACTTCTTTGTAGCTAGACCCTGATGTCATGCTTTTTGCTGCACGGTAAATGGTGCTACAAGAAGGAAACAACGCAATTAATTGATAACTTTTTCGACGTGACGTGCTGAAAAGGAATACATATGTATCAAACAAGCTATAACTGAAAAACCTGATAGGCGTGCCTGAAGTGGCGCGGTATCAAAGGAGCTAAGCAATAGTGCACACCCAAGCGCAAGCAGCGACCAAGGTTACAAAACCGAAACTGTGCAAATAAAATGACCTGTCGAAGCATTTAAACCACACGTCTTATGGTCAAATAATGTTACTTATAATGCTTACCAATCATTTGTTCATCAACAAATGTCAAACTAAATACATTTAGCTTCAGGTAATGCAATTATACCTGAACTGGACTGCTGTCCAGTTTCTGTCCAGTTTGTAACGTTTACTGTTACGATTGTGCTACCAGGGTCAGGCCAATCTTTCATGTCAATAATTAGTCACTCCCAAATAAGAAGGACAATGATTTACAATCTGGTGGGTAAAATCCACCCAATTTCATTTTTCTTTTATTGTAAAAGGAAGCAATATGCGGGTATTTCTCTGTCGACTGAGAGTAGTTTATTGACAGTTAAAAGGACTGTCTATTCATTGAAGCATACCGATAGGATCCTTTTCGCATGGAGAAGAAGATCCTGATCGATATTCTGGAAATTGCTGTGGCCGTATTATGATACATAGAAGAGTAATGGAGGGTGACAGGTAACAGTTATATGTCTAGTACTGAAATTAGTATACCAGCTGTTTAGACGCAGATAGATTTACCGGTTCACGAGGCCTCTCTTCTGCTCTCTACTGCTCAGTGAACTCAAGGATTAATTACACTAACAGTTGGAAAATTAACCCTCGTCCTAAGCCAAATACATGGAGCGACCTGTAAATGTAAAGGTAATAAATGCTGTACGGGAGGTAAGATTCAGATTCAGATTCAGATGTACTGGAACGATAGGAAAATCCCCTGAGTGTTCCTTCTTTAGAGGATTGTTGAGCCAGGAAACGTTGACGTGCTGGGAGGTCCTGATAGATCGAAAACGTAACACCCGAAACACACCCTGGTCAACCAATTGCTGCCCACGTTCCCTGCACTAGCAGCCCCCCTGTGTAGGTTACGTGAAGTAAGAAAGAAGTAAAAATAAATGGAAGATAAAGGGGATTGAAAGGCATTAAAATAAAGGATAACACCAAAGAGTGAAGAGAATGACAGATAAGAACTAAATGTTTGAAGATGGATATGATCAGGAGAAGGGAAAGGTTTTGTGTTGCCACCCAAGAGCGTCTAACTGGCGCTAAAAATCCTTAACCGTAGGTTTCCTGACTACACTTTCTGGAAGCGATTTCCAGCGCTCCATAACTACGCAATAACCAAGTTACCGCCCTGAGCCGGTCAGAACGCGGCTTGTGTAGCTTCTTGGGATGACCGCAAAGACAAGGCAACCTAGCCGGGCTAAATAGCCAGATCAAGTCCGGTTTAACCTTCCCTGTTAAAATGCGGTAAGTGAGGATTAGGTCACCTCGAAGCCATCGGTAGTGCATCGAATATATACCCAAGGTAAGTAGACGCTCGGGGTACGATTGCCCCCGTAACCGAACGACCAATTTGGTACGTACTCACAAAACCCTCTCAAACTCCATTTCGTCCCGAACAAAGCAGGACGGGCAAGCCTGGACGCAGTACTCCAGATGGGTCCTGACGAAAGCTGAGAACAGCTTCATAAATATGTCGGCAGGTAAGACCCCGAAAGAACGGAGTATTAACCACAACATTCTGAAACCTCTACTTGCTGCCTTCTTCCAGTTGTCACCAGGATGCAAAGGCGAGGAATGGACGACGCCTAGGTCTACCTGGTTGAAGTCGAAGGGAGTTCGACTCCACTGAGTACGTTGCTGGAAGGCGGGAAAGTTGCTCCTATACGAAGGACGGAACACTTAGCCTGATTAATAGGCAGTAGCCACAAAGTTGTTAGTCCTAGAGGCCGTCCAGTGCATGCTGTATGGCTTCAGAACCCCCAGGAACATTTAAAACATTCCATAGCCTAAGGTCTTCAGCAAACCATAGGGATGATACCCTAGCTCTCCCGAGAGGTCATGTACGTGGATGGAGAACAGCATTGGTCCAAGGATCGAGCCCTGTGGGACACCGCTAAGGACAGCTTGCCTAAAGGATAATCTGCGACCCGCACGTACACACCGCTCTCTTCCTTGCAAGAATGCAGCTACCTAGGGAAGGGCGCGTTCAGATACGCCGTAGGAGCCCAGCTTTTGTGATAGCCTTAAGTGGGGTACCTTATCAAATGCTTTCGAGAAGGTTATGAAAGGCACATCTACTACGTGGCCGTTGTTTATGGCCTCGGTCCAAGCTCCACGAGCAACCAATACATTCGTCAGACACGGGACACCTTCCGGAATCCATGTTGTGCACTACTGGGTAGATTAAATCTATTTAGGTGACATTCCAACGAATCTCTCACCAGCTTTTCAAGCAGTTTGACCACGACGCTAGTCAGACGGACTGACCTATAACTGGCTGACAGACTCCTGTCGCCACCTTTGAAGATAGGACAGATGACAGCCACCTTCCATTCAGCAGGTAATGTACAGCTGTCAAGTGGCTTCTGAAACACCATCGTCAGCGGCCCACTTAGTTCCCCGTCAACTCATGCATAAGCTTCGGATGCATTGAATCAGGTCCAGCTGCTTTGGAAGTGTTCAGTTCTTGCAGCAGTTTAAGGACCTGCGTTTCCACCACAGTAAACTCAGCTAAGTAAGAACCCACAGGTACTATGGAGACAAATTCAACGCTAGTCAACGCGGCCTCACGTACCAACGCCCCTGCATACTGTTGCCCCAGTACACGAGCCTTATCTGAGTCCGCATACGCACGAGTTCCATCGGCCCGCATCAAAGTTGGGATTACCGAATTTGAACCACAGCGTCTCTTAAAATAAGCTTTGGATGTTCCGAAACTCCGTCCGCCAATTCCTTTTCGTACAACATCCGAGCTTTCCTTAAGTGTTGTTTACACCTATTTCTAGCCTCGCGGTAGCTATCATAGGTGCTAGTTGATGGAGCCGCCCGGTAGGTCCTCCAGCACCTAGAACGCTACTGGAGCAGGTACGTGCCAGTGGTATCTATACGCGGCGGCCACGCTCGTGTCTCCTTTCTCCTCGCAAGCCGGATGTAGGGAGTGGGCACTTCCGTAGGATAAGATTTAAATTTATCCCAGGCCGCCTGAACCGTATTAACCACCGAGATTTTGCAAAGCAACCCAGAAGCCTTGCTATGCATTGCCTGATAGTTAGCACGCCATATGTTTGTAAATGGCTTAGCAATGCTCTGGTGACCCCTGGTTAGAGTACACCTGAACGATAAACAAACAGGATCACTAGCACCTAAGGGAGAGCTATAAGTGATGTCACCTACGAAGTATGGAGACTTGGCAAACACTAGATCCCAAATAGATGGGAGATGGGCATCCATGTACCTAGTGGGAAGGTCCACGAACTGATGCAACGGTACTTGTATCGTAAGCTCAATTAGATCTGCACCGATAGTACCTTCCGCCGAGTTGCAAGAAAGCTCTGCCCAGCACACTTCTGGTAGATTGAAATTCCCCAGTATCAAACACCTTTTCGCGGATTGAGAGCGAATAACGTCAAACACCACTATGGACGCACTCCCAAAGCTTCTGTGCACAAGTACAACTGTGTTGAGCGGAGGAAGTGCTAATCACTACCGACAGCGTTTCGACAGTTTTACCTCCCGACTGAAGCAGTTAGGTACGTGAAACGTCAAGTTCACATCTAACGTAAGGCACAACGTCCCCGTCTTGTCGGCCAACGAAGCGATCACATCTAAATGGTGCGTAGCCAGACAGATGTACTTCACCGTCCGTGATGTCCCGAGACAGTCACGTTTCAGTGAATGCAAATATATCTGGATGAGACCCGTCTACAAGCAGACCTGTCTCGCACATCTTGTTCCTTAGGCTGCGCACACTGCTTAGCACTACCTAAAGGTATTAGTAATGTCCAGCCCTGGGTCGTGCGCTACCAGTACTGGCACTGGTTGTGCGAAAACAGACCACGGGCTGACCACCAGAAAACCCACCAACCAGAGATTTTGTTTACAGGCCGCTCGTCTGATTTTGACGTCCTTAATGGCCTCTTTTGGCTTCAGCCTACCTGCTACTGGGAGGTCTGGCTGAACGCTAGCAGTAGTACCCTGGAATTTGAAGGCAAACCGCAACAGCCCGTTGCGTTCCTCCGGGGTGGATAGGACTACCCGAAATAAGCGCGGTCGAGATTTCGGGGCGTTAACGGGGACGTTACCAAATGTAGTCAGTTTCCAGACGGTAACACCGGGACACCCAGGCGGAAGAAGCTTCGTTATGCACATCTTAAACCACTGTAGGTCGTCCCATGTACTTTCGGCAGAGAGTGCAACAGCGGATTCCACTGCATTACGGAATGTAACGCTGCTACCCATGAAAGAATCACCTCGACGGGGTGTAATTACCCGACGGGTTTTGGAATTTACATGAGCAGCAACCGGCTTAGCTGCAGGCAATGAGGTTGGGCGCAAGTTATCAGACGACGTTAAAGCAACTGTAGTGTACGTCTTACGCTCAAGCTTGTTTGTCCCGTCATTCTAGATCATTGGTTATATAATGAAGTCAATGTGCTTGTTAGAGTCTCGACTCATGCTCTATAAGTTGTGTGCAAGGCCTATAGTAGAGTACTGCTCAATCGTTGTTACTAACTCACGTAAAAGTGACAGGATGGTTATTGAGAAAGTACAGCGTTCGTTCACTAAACGTCAATTAGGAGCATCTGTGCTCAACTATCAAGGCCGCTGCAAGCAGCTTGGTCTGGAACCGCTTTGGCTGCGACGACTTAAAACCAACCTTGTTTTCCTATATAAGCTAATCAAGACACCGGGCTGAAGTGTCGCTCGATTTTTTCTGCCGCCTAGCGATACACGTTATCCTCTACGCCATAAGGCACACTCATTTTCCCTACCCAACACACGTTGCTGCATACGTTCTAACTTCTTCCTCTATAGATATGCGCATGTCTGGAGTAAGCTACCGGAAGCCGTCAGAGCATCTGATAGTCTCACGCAATTCTCCACGGTCATAAATAGACTATTAAGCGTCCCCAAGGTAGCAGAGATCTTGGGCACCTGCATCCCCAAGGACGAGCACTGGAAGGACGGCCCCGATCACATATAGACTCACGAATTCTTCAGCCAGCACTAATAAAGCCACCTTCCTCCCTTACTTCTTCTTCATCCGGAGAGCGTGCTCTCAGTGCCATACCCTATTATCCTCTTTGACCGCTTCCTGAATAACGAAATGTAGTTCTACGCTCTGCTTCACTAACACACAAAATCTCACACATTGCGAGCCTGCCTGACTTGTATACCCTATACTCATTTACCCTCTTCAATCCGTAACCTGTCCATCTCTGCCGACTCCTTGTTTATCTTCCCACCTCAACTGTACGACTCACTCCCAATGTGCCGACTAATCCATTCTCGTCTGATCGGTCCCCTGCTCTCCGAATTCATTCAGACTGCTGGGAGAACGGCTGGGAGAACGGCCCCGATCACATATAGACTCACGAATTCTTCAACCAGCACTAATAAAGCTCCCTTCCTCCCTTACTTCTTCTTCATCCGGAGAGCGTGCTCTCAGTGCCATACCCTATTATCCTCTTTGACCGCTTCCTGAATAACGAAATGTAGTTCTACGCTCTGCTTCACCAACACACAACATCTCACACATTGCGAGCCTGCCTGACTTGTATACCCTATACTCATTTACCCTCTTCAATCCGTAACCTGTCCATCTCTGCCGACTCCTTATTTATCTTCCCACCTCAACTGTACGACTCACTCCCAATGTGCCGACTAATCCATTCTCGTCTGATCGGTCCCCTGCTCTCCGAATTCATTCAGACTGCTGCGACGCTACCGGCATTTGATGAGAACACCGAAAGCTCTGTCCCCATTATCTCTCGAGCCCCATGGACTTTTCCACACCTTATAAGTAAACCTCTCTCTATCCGGACCGTCTCCTCTCCTATCATTTCTTCTCTAATCGGACTGCCAACTCTCAGTGCCCTGTAATGACCTAGTCTCATCTGACCGGTCTTCTTCTTTGTCCTTTTCCATACCAGCAACATTTAAACGGTCTAGACTTTGTAGACCTAAGGTATGTCGCACTTATGTTGACAGCATGCTAGGCTTGTTCACCCTCTATTTATATAGGCACCTCCACCTTTCGACCCACTTCATTTGCCCTCCAAAAATTAGCTGTTGGACTCAATCTCGTTTCGCCGAATTCATTTAGACTGCTGCGACGTAACGAGCATTCGATGAGAACACCGAACGCTCTGTCCCCATTACCTCTCGAACCCCATGGACTTTTCCACACCTTATAATTAAACCTCTCTCTATCCGGACCGTCTCCTCTCCTTATGACGTTCTCTACTATCATTTCTTCTCTAATCGGACTACCAACTCTCCGTGCCTTGTAATAACCTAGTCTCATCTGACTGGTCTGCTTCTTTGACCTTTTCCAGAGTAGCAAGATATACCGATCTAATCTCTATAGACCCAAAAGTATGTCTTGCTTACATTGACAGCCCGATAGACTTGTTTACCCTTTATTAATTTAGGCACTTCCATCAGTAACCTGTACCCTCTATCCTTCAATCGGATGACCGACGCTTAGTGCCATGCCCTTTTTTGTCACCATCTGATCAGTGAAATGCTCTGGGACTAGTACGAGGCCTAAGGATGTGTCGACTATTCAAGTCTTGTCTGTTCGGTCTCCGGCTCTCAGAGTTCTCTCAGACTAGCGGGATATTACCGGTGACTTTTCAGGCCTGATCGATTCATACTTCGCACGAGAGCGTCCTTTGCTTCACCACACTTTAGTAGTAAAACTTTTTCATCCTGACTATTGTCTCCTAATTGCTCTCACGATTTACTCTTCGCACTGCCGTCCGCATTCTTCCACTCATAGTTGATTCTTTAAATTTCCTTTTCTTCTTGGAACGTTGCCTTACCTATGTTGCTCCCGCATTCGGTCTCAACCTAGTTGTCCTTAGTTTCACCTAAGATGCCGCTCGCATTCGGTCTGCTGTCATCATCGTCAGTTTACCTGTTACTCTCCAACAATCATATTAATCGCTTAACTTTGTCAACTCGCATTGTTATATCCGTCTCTTGACCCTGCGCGTGCAGATCCTTCTATCTACCTAGTAGTTGTAGTTTGAGTCACACCAGCGACGTGATGTAAAGAACGCGCCTGCAAATCATGTATACTAAACAAAATTACATAAGTTTTAATGTATCATAGGCCCCGTTTCGCGCCACCAGTCTATGTTTGTGCTTCTTGCTTCATTGCTGTCTTTCTGTTTGGCTGCCTCTTGTCCGTTGCCCGTTTTCTCCCGAGATTTCTACAGATACATCAGCCAAAACAAGAAGGTTTATCCTCTGGGACTGGTCGACCCACCCTCAATAGTCAGCTGGTTTACATGCTTGACCTTTTCTCCGGGAGATGAAGAACCCTCATATCGTTCCAAATGGAGCTCTTTCCGCCAATCTGGAGAAGCTACCAACACGGGTCTAAACAAATAGGTTTAGCTCGCCTCGTACTCACAGTAGAACAATTTACTCACCTGGAATATTATATTTACATGGATCCACTGTACCACAACCGATGACAGACAATTCTGGCGTGATTATCTTCACTGGCTCAAACATTCTCATTCTCCAGTCACTTGGAGCTTTTCTGATGTCATTTCGCGGACGGCATTGCGCGCGTATAAGCGGCTTTTCCGATGATCTTTCATAGAGTTCTCACTTGGCCATGGAGACACTTGCACTTACATTTGAAGGAATTACTAGTCCACTTTGCGGAGAATAGCATTTCTTCCTGTTATGGACATAATCAAACTCAAAAAACAACTGCACTTACCGTCCCTATGACAAGTCCAGTTTGGATAGTTGGTCACGCGTTGCGAGCCGGACAATATAATAGAAAACGCAGGCCTCTATTAACAATGTGTTTACTCACCTGCATCAATATCATTCAGCTTTGCGACTCTTTTACATCATTGACCGGCTTCAAAGACTACTGCCGGATCATTACTAAGCCATTCGGCCAACGAAGGAAGAATTTTGGCTTTCAACCGACTGCGAATAATAAAGTGCAAACTTGGTCTATACGATGCATAGCCGACTAGCACTACAGTTCAACGGAAAGTACGACAGTGTTCCAGGACGTGGTGGGTTTTCGCCTGGCAAACGTTCTCCCTATAAAAGCCACAAATGTCCGCTTAACAACACTGCAACGTGGCGGATGTGACTCGCCACAAAATAAATTCACAGCTATACGTTTCACACTGACGCAGTCCTCAGCCTCCTACATCCAACCTGTGCAACTAATTCTGCTTTGAAGAATGCTTAAGTGCAGTACAGATCATCCCGGCTTCGTAATGGTCATTGATTGCACTAAACCTTGTTTAGGCTAATTTGCTCATGGATCACTACATGGCAAATTTACCCACCACTTGGTTCTTGACGCAAAAGCTTTGCGCGCCACAGCGCCATCATGGTCCTTGATCTGACTATCACCTGTCAATATGCTCGCTCATATGGACTACATCTTTTCGTTTCTTCCTTTCATTGAAATAAATGTTTTAATATTGCAAAGAAGCTATGCTTGTATGCATATTTGATCATGCCTTTAGAGATGTGTCTCGTTTTACAGAGAATATACCGTTTATTAATTAATTAATTAATTTATTTATTTCATACCTGCCTGAAGGGTACGGACATTTCTGTTCCGATTTTTCTTTTGTCCTGCAGGCGAAGAAGCCCGTGACTCAACGTCCATGCCCGCCTCCCCGACCTGTATCCCCCGAAGACAGGATGAGGTGTTTGGAGAATGCACCGCAGTTTGAGTAGCACATGATGAAGACATCTGGAGTTTTTCACCACCTGCCTGCATAAGCTTAGGTGAACCTGAGGAAACTTCATCACCAGGTGGTGTTTCCTGCTCAGGCGGTTGCATCTTAAGAGACTTCTCACCTCTAGGTTTGGGTGCGGAGAGTTTGTGCACTTTCCTTGCCCTCTTTCTCCTATTCTTTTCTTGCCCAGGAGCGCGTGACTCTCCCTCCATTTGTGAAGGGTCAACAATGCCGTCCGAGGCATATGAGTCAGTTATCTCAATGTGCACTGGAGCTTCCGGTAAGATGAACGACCCATCAATGTACTCACCAAAACGCTTTGTGTTAACGGATGTCAGCCATTGGATCATTGGAATGTAGAGAGCAGAAAGAAAAATACTTTGGCAGCTCCATCGCCTCCCGTTCGTCACACGGATCAAGGTAGACATTGCAAGTCGGTACCAATGGAACCGCTGCATTTACACAAGGAGCGACAGGATCCGAGTTTACTCAACAGGTAAGAATCCAATCGGGGTTTGAAACATTCCTCCGACTGCGCCTCAATGACACACACATGTAGATTGTTCCATTCGTTCACTACTCTGGTAGACAGAGTAACGTCACAACGGACCGGAAGTCTCCTTTGTTTAAACAATTTCCAATGGTGACCCCTAGTCGAACTGAAAGAATTGAGTGTAAAGAAATTCTGCATTTCAGCTCTAAGTTCACCTCCAACAAGGCGCCGTGTGAAAAGCAAATTCCTGCGATCTCGACGATAGGCTAGGGAGAACAAGTTCAGGGGCTGAAGACGATGTGAGTAAGGCAGCTTTCGTAACTCCAGAATGGATTTAGATCCGCTCCGCTGAACTTTTTCAATCACGTTGCATTCGCATTTGGAAAAAGGACAAACAGCGGGCAGTCCATACTCAAGAATCTGACGTACATAAGAAGTGTACAGGAACCTGAAGGTCTCGGGAGTCAAGCAAGCGAAGGATCGTCGTATGGCAAAAAACAACCTGTTTGCAGTATCGACTTTCCTCAAGGTATCTTCCGTCGGTTTTAAGTCTGGGGTCACAACGACGCCAAAGTCACTAACACGCTTAGAGTTTGGCAGCATAAACCCACCGATATGATAAATTCCAAAGGGTTCGGAAGCACCGATGGAGGATTGGAACATTTACCTTGGTTTATGGGTAATTGTCACCTGCTCGACCAATCATGCAGCGAATCGAGCCTTGTTTGTAGTACATCAGCTTCATCCAGACAGGAGCCTTCCATCCATAGCTTTACATCCACTGCTTGAATCAAACAATCTGCACGTAGTACAGACGCCAGGTCATTAATAAAGACTTTAAAAAGTGCAGAGCCAAGAACAGAGCCTTGCGGAACACCGCTGGTCATATTTACAGGGAAGAAAAGGGCCTCATTTACTTGCACCCGGAAAGCGCGGTCATGCAGGAAATCAGTGAGCCAAAAGAGAACTTTTCCTGAAACGCCAATACTGCAAAGTTTGCCAAACAAAAGTTTGTATGAAACCTTAGCAAAAGCTTACTGAAACCCACAACTACGACCTATAGCCGCTTACCAGCATCCATGGATTTAGCGCACTTTACTCGAACTACCAGAAGATTGGTGACACACGAACGCGAAGGACAAAACCCATGCTGTGCAGCTGAAAGGATCTTGAGGTTCTGGAAATGCAGGTCGACAGCTTGCTTAAGAATCCTCTCCATAACCTTGCGGACCGTAAATGTTAGACAAATAGGCCGATAATTTGTAGGATCTTGTCGCATATGGGCATGACCGTGCCCACTTTCCAGGCAAGCGGAAGACGCCCGGTCTCAAGTGAGCCCCAAATTACGTGGCAGATAAGAATAGCAATATCTTCGACCACAATCCTGAGGAAAAGAGGATGCAATCCACCAAGTCTCCGGGAAGAGTTTGGATCCAGCTGGCCCAAAAAGTTTGTATACCATACTAACAGTTATGTTCATATCACTGAGAACGGAGTGCAAGAACGAATAACAATCAACTGAAGGAACCCCTATTTTATAGACCGAGGAATAATGGCAAGCTAAATAACTAGGTTTATCAGCTTCGTCGTGGAGCACGGTGTTAAGAGCATGGGAAAGCAAGGACGGTTTTCCACTGCCGGCTCTGGTGCTCCTTTTCAAGTAGGAGAAAAGCAGCTTTGATATAGACTTAGATAGTTCAGCCAGCTAACGTACGTATTGCTTCCGTTTCGTACGTTTTTTCGGTGTAAATACGTTCCGGACTAATATAATTTCTATAAGCAGCTTCTAATCTCAAAAGCCTATAGCGATTCCAAAGTTTGTGTTTTTGGTTCACGTTACACACTGGCATATCCACTAGTCATTTTTTGATATTCTACTGACGCGTACAACATAGTTACTCTTTCTTCACATACTGTCCTCACTCTAACTACTGTACTATTTTTATTTACTCTACGCACACTTGCAAACAGTTTACTGGTACTCTACTTTTGACTTTGCTCCTCATGAGTGCTTTGAATTTTTCTATAAATTGTACAACGTTGGACACAGCCGATTACGTGCGTTGTAATGTATCTGTCGAGCCACACAATTACTTGTAAATTTTCGTCATACCTGAGTTGTTATGGCTCGAGGAAGTTGAGAATAAAATGTTTGTTTATTTAATTCTCGGTCAATCCAGGGGACCTCTATTAAATGGTTTTCGTTTGGATTTGGGAACAACCTCATCAATAAGGGACAACCTTTTCGAGTAAGCAAGGCTGCAAGCATCATCAACGCCTAAGTGCTGGGAAAGGCTCAAATCCTGCTCGCTAGCGGCCATCTTCAAACGGTTTAGATCAGCACTCCAGAAATTCCGACGATAGACGCAGTGGGGGTGAATGATCAACCGTGTGGTCTAGTGAAAGGAAAGTAGGCAATTGTCACTCTTCCCGATTGGTGATAAAACATCCAAATCCGAAACATCCGATGGTGCACGCGAAAGCACAAGATCGAGTATGTGCGGCGTCTGACCAGGGATAATGCGAGTAGGTGCCGCGACATGTTGAATTAAATTTCTTACAAGAACAGCTTCCAGAAACGTAGAATCGAAGGAGGCAGGTGCAGTATCACAGTGAAGAAGATCCCGATCAACATTAGGAGCATTAAAGTCCCCCACTAATAAACAATCCTTATTTCCATCATGCTTCTTTAGAGAGGCCAGTAAACGATCACCAGAACTCAGAGGAGCTCCGTAGAAGACACCGGGAAGAAGGGATCTATGTCCATTGTGAATAGGACACCAAAGCACTTCGGAGCTGTCCTCACTTCCCAAGACAACATCAACTACATGTACCTACAGATTCTCCTTCCAGTAGATTATGACGCCAGCCCCGACCTCAAACCAATGCGATTATCTCGTGAGAGACGGTAACCAGTAATATGTACTTTGAGGTCTGGGGCCTCTGGGGACAACCATGTCTCCGTAAAGGCCATAAGGTCAGGGAAGAGTACCAACGCAAGGTACACAACTTCACCTAGTTTGTTACGTAGAGTGCGCACATTCGCAGAAAGTACGTGCAATCCAGTTGTTGATCTTACTGTCCGGGAGGTACAGAACTGGCTTCCAGCGCTTTCTCTGCATTTTCCGAACCACGCAAAAGTCCTCAATACGCAAATCGGTTTCACCGTTCGCACGGCGAGTTCTCAATTCCTCGACTGCCATCTTTGATTTAACGCGGTCCTCTGGGAATAGATCCAGTAACAGGTGAAACGGCGCCCCTTGAGGCGTGAAGTCCGTCGAAGGATCCGACGGTATTCATCTTCACTTTAGCCTACAAACTTAAGGGGACGCATCTTGGAAGGATCTTCATGTTTCCTGCCAAGACGAAAAGCAGGAATCATATTAATCCCCGGTGCCTTCTCATTCAACCGTTGAGAGGCCATACGTTTTAGAAATAATTGATCATCCGAAATTCTCTCTGCTGCTGTTGTCTTATCTGACCCCGGGGAGTTCATTATGATGAGACAGCGTTCCTGGTTAGGGACTATGGCCATCTCGGAAATCGGTGGCTTAGAAGGCGGCTTGTCATTGAGCAGCTTGTCCAAATGGTGGATTCTATGAAGAACTGAGTTCGGCCTACGATTTGGAGGTGACGCTTTGTCTTCTACAGACGTGACTACAGGATTATACTTATGCACAACAGGAATCCGGCTTGCGGGAGCAGCCGCCGCGTTCTCTTTGACGACGGTCGCAAACGTCTTGGGCAGGGGCTTACTGGGCTGGTCATTAGACGTTTGTGACTCCGAGAGTGGGACAGCAATTTGTTTCAAAACTGGCGTGACAAATTCAGAAGGGCATAAAGAAGGGGAAGAAGGAGACGAATTTTGGGAAACAGTCGGCTGGGGATCAGAGTGACCAGTAGCGGATCGGGGATTAAAAGCACGTAAACCAGACTGAGCACGCTTGGTGTTGACTAACGTAAGACAAGATTCACAAAAGATACCAACAGACAGTGCTGTATACAGCTGGGCATCATAAAAATTTGATGACATACCACAGCAAGTGATATGCAACCAGCCGTTGCAGAAAGAACATTGAGTAGACTTTGAACGGGCTGTGACACCTTTATCACACTCTAGACACTTAGACACCATGATGATGGATAGACCGGCAGAAGATTGCGAGTATTTTGCGCATCTCAAAGTCCGTTTGAACCACAAGAAAACGGACAAAATCAACCTTTGTCAGAACGGAAGCACAAGGAGCGTCGTATCGGCCAATCGCGATTAGTCAATAAAACAAATGGACTTTTTGAAGGTTAAAACGACCATAAAATCCAGTGCTGCAGAATACTGAAAGTGCGTGTTTTGCGGTACACTACAATCTCGAGCTAACTTTGCAACTGCCGTTGCATCAGTTCTTGGACCTCCCGCAATCAAATTCCGTCTACCTTGGATCTCATGTTGGTGAAGACACATGCTTTCGTAAGCGCTATTATCTACGGCGGTCCTCTAGGAGCCATTGACCATGTCTGTAAATCCTTTCGATGTGCTTTAACTAAGTGTCAACCGTCTACAGCGGTGGCATGTCCAAATCTTTCGCGGGCAGACTTTAAGGCAGCGTGAGACAAAGCTTCATTTCTGCGTTGCGCGATCACCGTGGCTGACACCGTTGTGACAGACTGAGAGAAATTTATGGCATACCTCACCGAGATCTCTGCTCCCCACATCCCTCTCGTTAAGAGAAGGGTGACAAGGGCGCCTCCTCATTGGATCGCCCATACAGGTAAATACCTGCTCAGGCAGCGTTCTAAGTGCTGGCGAACTTATCAAGCGGCTTCATCGACCAGCACCTACGAAAGCTATCGAGCGGTTAGAAATAAATGTGAGCATCATCTTCGGAGTCTTCTTCTTCAGCACGAGGAGAAGTTGGTTAACGCAGCCGTAACAAATCCAAAGGGCTTTGCTTACGTATAGAGACGCAGCGGTACAAACTGGTTTATACCGGCTTTACTACGAGCGGTCGGGACCCATGGGCATACCGACTATGATAATGCTTGTGTACCTAGCGCACAGCATACTGGTGTCTCTTCTCGTGAGACCTCTCTACCTCAAGTTGAGCTGGTCACAAAAGTCCCGGAGCCTTCTGGCGTAACTGATAGCCGTATATTGGGACACAGTCTTCGGGCTATTACAAGGGCTAAATTCTTCCAAAACCTCTGGCCCTGATTCAATTCATCCGAAGCTGCTGCAGGAATTGGCCGCTGAGCTAAGTGGCCCTCTGACCTGCACGTTTACAATATTACTCGACAGCTGTGCCTCACCTTCGGTATGCAAGAAGGTAATCATCTGTCCGATTTATAAGGGCGATTACAGAGCTCTGCTGGCGAATTACCGGCCTATCAGCTTAACAAGCGAAGTATTTAAGTTGTTTGAAAAATTTGTCATTGATTTGGTGGAAGATCACCTGATTAACTTTAACCTTCTCAGTACGGCACAGCACGGATTCCGTAAGGGACTGTCATGCCTGACAAATTTACTTGTAACGTGTGAAAACTGGGTTGCGACATTAGACGAGGGTCACGTTATCAACGTGCTTTTCGTTGACTTCTCGAATGCATTTGGTACTGTCCCACATCAACGACACTCATTGAAGTTGACATCGTATAGGATATCTGGAGCCACCCTTAAATGAGTCTTTGCTTTTCTAGAGTGGGGTGTGTGTAAGCGTGGGGTGTAGCCTTTCGCTTAGATAGGCTGTTCTTAGTGGCGTTCGGCAGGGCTCGGTTCTGGGGCCGTTACTTTTCGCAAGTTATGTCAATGACCTACCTCAGGAACTTGAAGTATTGTCGCTATTGTTTGCTGATGACCTTAAGCTCTGAAATATTGTGGATATCTCTGGTGGCTCTGAAGCACTTCAGAGTGCCTTGGCTAGGCTCTGGGATTGGACAACCTTATGATTTGTGCCTATAAAACAGGCAAAATGTTCTGTCCTCCGCATTGGAAGGGCTAGTCCTCCCACGCGCTATGTAGTTGGTGGAACTGAACTCCTGTTGTTACAGCAGGTTGATCTAGGCATCACCCGTACCTCATTGCTTCATTCTGGAGAAAATTGGAGGAAGGTTGCTTGTCGTGGGTTCCGTAGGATGTGGTTTATTCGCCGCGGCCAAGATATTTGTGAAGCTGTTCTCAGCTTCTGTGTGACCCCACTCAGAGTACTGCATCCAGGCTTGTCCATCTTGTCTTGTAAGGGACAAAATGGAACTGGAGAGGGTTTTGCGAGTGGGTGAAATGTTAGTGCAAGGATTACGGGGGCAAACGTATCCCGAAAGTTTGCTTAGCCTGGTTATGTACTCAGTGTACTACCACAGAAATAGAAAAACTTGATCCTCAATTACCGCTTGCCGCGCCGTTATTGAAAGTTGGAACTCGCTTCCGGAGCACGTGGTTAGGGAGTCTACGGAAGAGGGTTTTGAGCGTCAGTTAGATGCTCTTGGGTGGCAGTACAAGTCCATGGCCACGAAGGCCCCGATCCATATATTGGTTCATTTTCATTAAACAAATAAACAAATAAATGGTACATTCTCGGTAAAACGAGACACACCTTTGAAGGAGTGATCAAATATGCATACAAGCTTAGCTTCTTTGGAATGTTAAAACGTTTTGTTTTCATGAAAGGTATAAAAGAAAAGATGTAGTCCATATGAGTGAGCATATTGTCACCTAATAGTCAGACCAAGGAATATTATGGCGCTGTGGAGCGCAAAAATCCGTCAGGACACAAGTTGGGGGTAATTTCGCCAGGTAGTGTCCTGTGAGCACAGGAGCCCAAACAAGGCTTTAGTGCAACTAACGCCTATTACGAAATAGGGATGAACCGTGCTCCATCAAAGCATTCTTCCTAGTAAAATCGGTTGCACAGGTTGGACGTAGAAGGCTGAGGACTGCGCCAGTGTGAAATGTTTACCTGTGACTTTATCTTGTGGCGAGTCACATCCGCCACGTTGCAGGGTTGTTAAGCGGACATTTGTGGCTTTTTATAGTGAGAACGCTTGCCAGGCGAACACCCACCATAACCTGGAACACTGCCGTAGCTTCCGTTGAACTGTAGTGTAAGTCGGCTATACATCGTATAGACTGGTTTTGCACTCTATTATTCGCAGGCGGTTGACAGCTAAAATTCAATGTTGGTTGGCCGAATGGCTTAGTACTGATACGGCAGCAGTCGTTGAAGACGGTCAATGATGCAAAAGATTCAAAGAGTCGAATAATAATGATGCAGGTGAGTAAATACATTGTTAATAGAGGCCGGCTTTTCTATTATATTCTTGTTCGGCGCGCAAACCGTGTCCAGCTATCCACGCTGGACTTGTCATTGGGTCGGTGAGTGAAGGTGATTCTTGTGGCTGAATACGTCCATAACAGGTATAAATGCCATTCTCTGCAAAGTGGATTGGGATTCCTTCAAATGTAAGTAAGTGTAACTGTCTCCATAGCCAAGTGAAAATTCCATGAAAGGCCATCGGAAGAGCCACGTATACCAGCGCAACGCAGTCCATGAAATGACATCAGAATAGCTTCAGGTGACTGGCGAATAGTAACGTTTGAGGCAGTGAAGGTAATCACGCCAGAGTTGTTTGTCTTCGGTTGTGGAACGGGAGATCCATGTAAATATATTATTCCAGGCGAGTAAATTGTTCTGGTGTGAGTATGAGGCGAGCTAAACCCATCTGTTTAGACCCCATAAAGGAAGCGTCTCCAGAATGGCGGAAAGATCTCCATTTGGAACGATGGGTGGGTTCTTCATTTCTCGGGGAAAGGTCCAAGCGTTTGAGGATGGGTCGACCAATCCCAGTGGATAAACCTTCTTGTCTTGGCGGAGGTAACTGTGGGAATCTGGAAAAACGGGCAAAGGACAAGAGGTAGCCAAACAGAGAGACAGCAATGAATCAAGGAGCACTAACACCGACTGGTGGCGCGCAACGGTGCCTATGATACATTAAAACTTATGTAATTTTGTTTAGTATACATGATTTGCAAGCGCGTTCTTTACATCACGTCGCTGGTGTGACTCAGAATACAAGTAGTAGGTAGGAAGAAGGTTCTGCACGCGCAGGGACAAAAGGCCGATATAACAAAGCGTGTTAGCAAAAGTTAAATAAATAAATAAATAGTTTATTCTCAGTTTCATAGAGACACACCAACTCAGGCATGATCAAGGTTTAAAAACAGATGTGTATCACGACGATACATCGGGTTCAATCGTGCGTAGTTGAAACGGTGTCGGGAAGAGTTGATATGTGAGCCTAGTCGACTAGCCAGTATTTAGTTGTGGACAATGACTTTATTCAGTGGCGAGTCACATCTGCCATGTCGCAGTATTTTTAAAGAGACATTTGTGGCTTTTTATAGAGGGAAAGCTTGCCGGGCGAAAACCCACCACGTCCTGCAACACTGCCGTAAAGCGTTTTGAACATTAATGTTGGACTGGCGAAGCCGCTTGACGACTGGTTTTACCTTCGGTTTTTCGCAGAGTAATGGCTTCTAATTTCCTCTGTTAGTTGGACAGGTAATTTGATCGGGGTCGCCATTATGTTTGAGGTCGGTGGAGGAGAGGGACATTGCGATTATTCTTCTTGTTGTATGTCCAGGTGAGCAAAAGTTAAACTTTTCCGCTGTCCAGATTTTTCAGCTGTATAATGTATGCGAGTATGTGGGTATGTCCAGTTCTCCGTACTGAACAAGGGTTATGGTGATTGTAGTTCGGTCCTTTCGGGGTTCTATCATGCTCCACGTAAGTCCATGTGAGTTGTTACGTCCGTCTTGGGCCAAAACTGTTCCTCAGTCTAATCCCAGATCTCCAAGAAGTCCCGGACCTCAGAGAAAAGGGAAAGTGAGGGACAACCGAGAGAAGACCGCAAGAGCAGGCATGGAGTTGAACATTGTTAATGTCTTGTGTTAAAACATTTGGACTTGAGACAAAAGCATCTACACTGTGCAACAATAATTATGCGGAAAATGTCTTTTCAATATCCTATAGAATCATTAACCGTATGGATGGATTGCTAACGCCTGCGTGGAGACAAGAGCGTTGTACCGGTAAGTAAAGTACGAAGTATCCGTTTAGTATGAGCCAATAATTGCGTGGGGATAGAGCAAAGAGAGTTAGAATATTGGTAGTGATTGGTAGGTGCATGAACAGCACATAGTTAGCATAATCCGAGAGGGGGGCGTAGTAAGCGAAAATATTTAGGTTGTCGCGAGAGAGTCCTAAAGATCAATTGGTGGCAGGGCAGCGGAAGGATTGGACGCAGATATTCTAAAGGAATAAAGGTTATTGAGATACGCAGTGGCTTCTAACAAGCACCGGATCATCGCACATGCATGGGGCCAATGGCCACTAGCTACTTCTGAAAAGAGATGCCGAATTTACGACGACCGACTGATGGTGGCGCTAGGAAAGGCTCAGTTGCCAGATGTATCCATTCCATTCAGACGCTTGGTCACTAGTGTACGCCTATAGTGTCACTGAGTGTATCAACAGGCCAGTGAAGGTAAGTGATAGGTAAACAGACCAGCTGAGCTGTGACGCAAACAATCCAAGAGAATGAACATTGCATGGAGGGAGTGAGCTCCGGATTTCCACAATGTTAAATGGAAGCTATGGCGAATAGCTGTTGCTAAGCAAAGATAGTGGCTCTAGAAAAGAATGTGTAGTGGACTCGGACCCAAAGAGAAATAAAGATGAACAAATGATGATCAGAAATGACAAGACTCACAGAAGGGTTTCGACGTGGGTTAGAAGTCCAACGACATAAAACTTCCTAGTCCTCTTGCATCAGCCACTCCGATGGATGACAAACGACGATGGTGATACCAGTTGAGAAGGAACGAAATCTGTAAATGAATATTGCTCTAGGTTAGAACGTAGTGACCGACAATGCCATAAAATCCGTGGCACAAGAACACAGAGAGAACACGTCGATTTGCCTGCGTGGTTCAAAAAGTGTGTTTTTTATCAATCAAAACAAGTATACAAGGTTAATGTACAAGAATTGGTCGCAATAAGGAAAGGATTGTACAATGAAAGATAAATAAATTACCACTGCC
>CALYDF020000098.1:47320-63449 GCA_944474145.2 Dicrocoelium dendriticum
ACAAATGTATCAGTGGCTGGTGTAGCCATATCATTAAGACGTTTGACCACTACTTGATACCTACAGTTTTATGAAGAAGTCAACATGCGAGCGAAGCTTAGAGAGATAGACGTCAGAGGAAAATGAAGGCTGGAGAGTCAATGAGTGGCTCCTTGCGAGTTCCATGGAGCCAAAAATGACTAGATATTGCCAAGAAGATTTGACGCGAGTGAGATGAACAACGGATAACGGCGCGCAGGGGAAAACTGAATGGCCAGCAATAGAGTTTGGTTTAAGCCTTCAGTTACTAGTGGATCCTACGGTGGCACATAAAAGGTCAACAGACCAGCTGAGCTGTGACGCAAACAATCCAAGAGAATGAACATTGTAAGAAGGGAGCGAGCTCCGGATATCCGCAAAGTTAAATGGAAGCTATGGCGACTAGCTGCTGCTAAGCAGAGATAGTGGTTTTAGAAAAGAATGTATCCGTAGCTTGTGTACCCATATCATTAAGACGTTTGACCACTATTTTATACTTACAGTTTCGATGAAGAAATCAACATGCGAGCGAAGCTTAGAGAGATAGACGGCAAAAGAAAATGAGGGTTGGAGAGTCAGGGAGTGTCTCCTTGCAAGCTACATGGGGCCAACAATGACCAGCTGCTGTCAAGAGAAGTTGATGCGAGTAAGACGAATGACAAATAACGGCGTGGTAGGAGAGAGAAAAGTGACCAGCAATGGGGTTCGGATTAAGCCTTCAGTTACTAGTGGATGCTATGGTGGCACATAATAGGTCAACGAACCAGCTGAGCTGTGACGCAAACAATCCAAGGGAATGAACATTGTAAAAGCAGGAACAACTCCTACGGAGCTCCGGATATCCGCAAAGTGTAAGTTAAGCTATGGCGACTAGTGGTTGCTAAGAATGGATAGTGGCGCTAGAAAAGAGTGTATCAGTGGCTGGTGTAGCCATGTCATTGAGACGTTTGACCACTACTGGATACCTACAGTTTCAATGAGGAAATCAACATGCGGGCGAAGCTTAGAGAGACAGACGTCGGAGGAAAATGAAGGCTGGAAGTCAAGGTGTGGCTCCTTGCGAGCTACATGGAGCCAGCAATGACTAGCTGCTATCAAGAAAAGTTGATGGGAGTAGGACGAACGACAAATAACGGCGCGGTAGGAGAGAGAAGAGTGACCAGCAATAGAGTTCGGATTAAGCCTCCAGTTACTAGTTGATCCTACGGTGACACATAATAAGTCAACGAACCAGCTGAGCTGTGACGCTGATGAGACGGTTGGAGAGAAACAGGTAAACCGATGATGATGACAGCAGTCAGAATGCGAGAGGCATCTTATGTGAAACTAAGGACAACTAGGTTGAGACCGAGTGCGGGAGCAAAATAGGTAAAGCAATGTTCCAACAGGAAAAGGAAATTCCAAGAATCGGCTAGGAGCGGATGAATGCTGACGGTTGTGCGAAGAGTAGTTCGTAAGAGTAATTACGCTAAAGCGTTCATGATTCCACAGTCCAAAAGCCGTCAGGATCTAGAAAAATGGTCACAGGGTACCAAAGCTGCCGTGTATTGGGAGTCGTTATGACACGTACGGGCTCAATAACAGACAAATGCGAGCATAAGGTAAAGAGCATAGGAATAGGAAAAGTAGGTAGTTGAGCATACTAAAGGAAGTACTAGTCAAGAAACACTTAGCAATGGCCCGAATGCCGCCAATTATCAGGAGCGAGCTCGGAGCGAAGGAGACCATGCGCACGAGGATAACTTAGATAGGTGCAATGAATGTAAGCGGTGAGAATCAAAATGGAGCGCAATAAGAGAAAAGACCGTTGATAATTGGAAAATAAAAGCTGGCAGAAAGAGACAGACGGGTCAGGTGAGACAAGATAACGGCCGGGCAGTAAAGCCGGCCGTCCGATTTAAAAAGGATTGAAAACAGAAAGCGAAAGAAAAGATTAGGGTCTAGATGAGAAGGGATTATTGGTAAAGCGTGGAATGGCCCACAAGACTCTCTACTTAGTGTTTACAGAACCATAAGGTCAGCCGAACCAAGAGAAGTGATGTTTCTGAAGTCGAAATGTATTCCCTGAGTATGAGGCCGACTAAGCGGGACTGGATTAATCGGCACTTTGGGGCTAGGCGTAGAAAGAAGGTGAGAAAAGGGCTATACCACTAATGATGGAACTAGTCTAGCAGTCTCTACGATTTGTAACGTCGAAGAACTCTGAGGGAAATCAGAAAACAAGTGGTCATTCTGGAGAGACTGAGTTAGTCAGCGCGTAGGAATAGCACGTAAAATAAACGCAGGAAAAGTGGCTGTAACAAAGAAGGTGAACGAGTCTAGCAGCCTCACGAGGTAGGGGAACAAGAGCGTTGAGTCTGCATAGCGTATACCGCTTAAGTCTGGGTAGTATAGGAGCAGTCAGAGAGAAAGAAACTGATCAGTGAGACTAGATCACCACAGGGCCAGTTGAAGAAGAATTGAAACAGAGCGCGATAAAATATAAGTTAGCTTCAAGATGAGAAAGGTTTATTGACGAAGGGCGGGATAAGTCCATGAGGCTCTCCAGGTACTGTAAAGGGATAGTGGAGTCAGCAGAACCAAGAGAGGTGACGTCTCAGAAGTCTGAATGAATCCGGAGAGCAGGAGGCCGATGGGGTAGGACTTGATTAGTCGGCGCGTTTGGATAAGGACATGTAGTAAAGGTAAGAAAAGAGCCAGCAGTAAATGGTGGGCAAGTCTAGCAGGCTCTATATTTAAGGGAAACATCATGGTTAGACTGCGGGGCGTATACCGCGTAAGTCTCAGTAGCATAGTAGCAGACTGAGGGAAACAGACTAGGCAGGTGAGACAAGATCACGGCAATGCAGTAAAGCCGGACGTTCGATTCAAAAAGCATTGAAAACAGAAAGCGAGAGAAGAAAAGGTTAGGGTCGGGGTGATAAGGGTTTATTGCTAAAGAGTGGAAAAGCCCACGGGGCTCTCCAAGTAATGTAAACAGAACCATTAGGTCAGCCGAAGCAACAGAAGTGATGTCGCAGAAGTCCAAATGAATTCAGTGAATGCGAGGCCGACTAAGCGGTACTGGATTAATCGGCGCTTTGGGAATAGGTCGTAAACTGCAGATAAGAAAGAGGCTATAACAATAACGAGGGAACAAGTCTAGCAGTCCCTCAGAGTAGGGGTAACAGAGTTAACTCTGCGGAGCCTATACCGTTTAAGTCTCGGTAGCATGGAAGCAGTCAGAGAGAAACAGACTAGTCCAGTGAGACAGGATCACGGCAGGGCAGTAAAGCTGGCCGTCCGATTAAAAAGGGGGATAAAAACAGGAAGTGAGAGAAGAAAAGATTAGGTTCGGTGTGAGAAAGGTTTACTGATAAAGAGTGGGGGAGCCCACGAGACTTTCCAGGTGATGTAAAAAAGATGTTGAGTCAGCTGAACCAAGGTTTGTAACGTGGAATAACTCTGAGTAAAACTGGAAAACAAGTGGCCGATCTAGCGAGACTAGATTAGTCGGCGCGTAGGAATAGCACGTAAAAATAAAGGCAGGAAAAGGTCCGCAACAATAGAGGGTGAGCGAGTCAAGCAGAATCTCCGGGAAGGGGAACAAGAGCGTTGAGTCTGCATAGCGTATACCACTTAAGTCAGAGTAGCATTGGAGCATTCAGAGAGAAATAGGCTAGTCAGTGGGACTAGATCACCTCAGAGCAGTAAGATCGGGCAGTCAAATTGAAGGGGAAATAAAAACAGAGCGCGATGCTAAAAGTTAAGGTCAGGATGGGAAAGTTTGTGGACGAAAGATGGGAAAAGCCCATGAAGCTCTCCAGGTAATGTAATCGGGTAGTTGAGTCAGACGAACCAAGAGAGGTGACGTCTCAAAAGTCTGAATGAATCCGGAGAGCAGGAGGCCGATCGGGTAGGACTGGATTAGTCGGCGCGTTTGGATAAGGACATGTAGTAAAGGTGAGAAATGAGCAATCAATTAATGGTGGACAAGTCTAGCAGGCTCTAGGGGTAAGGAAACCTAGCGTTGAGTCTGCAGAGGCTATAACGCTTGAGTTACCGATGTAACGGAGCGTTCATAGAGCAACAGACTGGTCAGACGAGACAAGATCACCGCAGGGCATTAAAGTCGGCCGTTTGATTGTAAATGAGATGAAAACACCGATTGCGTTAAGCAAGACAAGGTGAGGTTCGAGATAGGAATGGTTTATGGGTAAAGTGTGTAAAAGCCCATTAGGCTCTCCAAGTAATGAAAACAGATCCATTCAGTCAACGGAGCAAGTACGGAAGCGTCTCACAAGTCTGAGTGAGTTAGGAGAGCAGGAGGCCCATCGGGCGGCACTAAATGAAGTCGTACTACTGGAGTGCGTAAAAGGCTATACCACAGGGGAGTGAAAAAGTCGTGCAGGCTCTCGCGGGGTGCAACAAATCATCAAATCCGTAGAGCGTATATCGTTTGTGTCACTGTAACATAGAAGCAGTCGGAGATAAGGAAATGGAGTCTTGGCATGGCACTGAGAGGTGGCCATCCGATTGAGGCAAAAAGGAATATACCGAGCGCGATAATGAAAGTAATGGGTCAAGATGTATGGAAAAGAACCTACGGAGGCACACATAGCAATCCGTCGGCCAAACATTGATCGTTAACGTAACAGTGATCTGAGAGGGTTCGGAGGGTAAAAGATCTTTCAGACGGTACGTGATTAATCGGCGTACAATGAAGACAGAGAGCGCAGTACGGAAACGCCAAAGACAGAATCCAGATATTTACTGATTAAGAGTATTAAAGCCAGCGAGACTCACAAAGTAATGTGGACAGGGTGTTTGATCTTCTCAACATTGGCCGGTAACGTCACAAGTCTGAGAAGTCGAGGAGCTGTAGACTGATCAGGCGAGACTGGATTAGTCGGTGGATCATAGCTGAGTCATTTACTTAAGGTTTGAGAACGAAGAGAGAGGGTTAGTAGAGATGAACAGGTTAAGTGATGAAAGGGGCTGTACTGATAGAGAGTAAGTTAAGCCAGCAAAATTCTCGGGGCGAGGGATTCGGTGCGTTGGAAATGTAGTGCCTAGATCATTTAGGTCTCGGTAGTATGGATGCAGTCAGAAAGCAAGAGACTGGTCAGATGAGATTAGATTAAAGCAAGGTACAGATTTGTCTGTCTAGTTAAAGGAATGCAATCAGATACGACGACATGGATAGGACAGGGTAAGGATGAGGACGGTTTTATTGATAAAGGGAGTAATATTTAACGGGTCTCCGAGATGGCTCATGCTGTCAACAACCAGCATATGTATGTGATGCAGACAGTCCCAGAGAGTAAATGAGAGTTAATTGGTTGGGCCTGTGTCCGCTATGTTTACTCTTCGGCTTCAGAGGTGCTCTGGGCCATGTTCCCAAAGTTAATCCTCCGGTATATTGGTGTTAAGAGCTCGCAAATAGGCAGAGTAGCAAGATGTCTATGTAGAGATAATCGGAACTGTGCAGTATTCTCGGCTGCTCTAATTTGTAATAGTAGCCTGTTCCAGACGCGAGCGAATCTATAAAGAAACAAGTTGTTACGCACGTTGGTGCGGGCTATAGGTAGGGTAATGGTTAAGGGTCTATGTCGGAGTGGGTACCGAGAGTCACCGTTTTGTTGAATAAGTCCGGCAAGGTTCGTGTTTGGGTAGCTTATCGTCTGGAATAGGAATGTGAGGTTGAGTCTCACTCTTCGTAACCATAGAGGCTCAAGACCAATAAGTTTACAGCGCTCACGGTAGTTGAGAGTAGAGGGGCAAAGCAGGCGCTTTGTGAATGTGCGTTGTACTTTCTCAATTGCTATTCGGTCACACTTTCTGGAGTTGGTAAATATTATTGAGCAGTATTCCAGAAGAGGTCTAGCGCGTACAGTGTATAGAGTGAGTCTGGAATCGTTTACGAGCATTCCCTTGCAGATATGACCAATGAGGAATCTAACTTTCGCTACACTATATATAAATTGTTCCGAGTAATTTAATGAGCTTGAATAGTGTACGCCGAGATCCCTTATGGTTTGACAGTTGGCTAGTGAGGCGGCATTCAGGGTTAGCGCACTAGGCGGTACAGTGCATCTGTAAGACAGGGCGCTGCACTTTGCAGGAGAGAAGTCAAGCTTCCATGTGTTACACCAAGAGTCTAATGCTTTAAGGTCATTTTGAATATTAAGGAGACCGCTCCTTAGGTTACCCGGATCAAAGGAGGATACGACTTTGATATCGTCGGTGAACAGGTACGCCTTTCCATATTCAAGGATTTGAAATACGTCGTTGATGTAAAGTAGGAGGAGTATATGGCCATGTACACTTCCCTGGAACACACCACTCGTAACTGATTTCGGTGATGATTCGAAATCTCCTAGTCTCACCGAATTTGTTCGACAAGAGGGATTGGAAGAGAACCAAGAATGTAACTGGTCCGGTATACCGTGAGAAGTTAATTTAGTTAGCAGTCCATTATGAGGGACTCGGTCGAACGCTTTTTCATATCCAAAAAGAGGATGAGCAAAGCTTTCCTGCAACAACCATGGCGGTAACATTGTTCAGGACCTCCAGCTAGCATGTTTGACAGGATTTAGACGGGAGAAATCCATGTTGGGATTTGTTGATGAGGTTACGATGAGTCAAGAGCCGTAGGAGCACCTCCTTAACGATCCTCTCCATCACTCGTGAGGCGAATGTGGTGTGACTAATGGGCCTGTAGTTTTCAATGTTTTGACGGCTTCCCCTTTTGTGTCTTGGCTTGACTACTGCATGTTTCCAAGCAGCGGGAAAGGTTCCATGTTTCATGGAAAGGGTAAAGATGTTAAAAGTAGGATGGTGATATCCAGGTCATTGGTGTGTAGAGAGCAGGAGGGGAGACACTTGTCAGCTCCGTCGATTCCGATTCAGTGCAGGTTTGACGCAACTGGCTGCGAAGCCGTATTCCTCTGGGGATCTTCGCGGTTGCAGTAGGGGCAGCAGTGCCCTGCGGTATTCAGCAGATGCCAGTCAAGCAGCCGTTTGATACTTTCTTTTGTCAGTGCATCAGAAATTATCTTCGGTAGGCAGTTCCAATCATTCACTATACGAAATAATAGGGCATACCCTGGACGGACGTAAAAGTATTCGGCTCTTGTACAACTTCCACTTGTGGCCTCTTGTCGAGCCGTCCAAGTTGAGCCGAAAGTGCTTTTGTACCATACTCCCAAGTTCTCCTCATAGGATCCTTCTGGTGTAGATATGCTCTCTACGGCGCCAACGATAATCCATTGGGAATATGTTAAGCTTTCTGAGTCGAATAGAGCAAGCAAGACCACGAAGCTGCATGACGGATTACTAGCCGCGTCTATGAACACTTTCATGCAAGTCGCATTCAGATTTTAAGAGAGGATAACTAGCTGAAAGCTCATACTTCAATATCCGGCGGATAGGTGATGTGAACAGCGTGTTGAAAATTGCCGGAGTGATACGGGAGTACGACCTCCGTAGCGCACCCTTCATCCAGTTTGCGGTCGCGACATTTTTCGAGGTGTTTTGGGACGTTTTAGGGTCAAATGACACGATAACCCTCAGATCCTTCTCGTGCAGAACATCCTTGAGAAGATTTCCACCAATGTGGTATACACCGAATGAAGCCGGGTCACCAATCGGAAGGACAACACGTTTGTCGTAGTTAACGGGTAGTTGCCACTTGGCGGACCAATTGTGCAGCTGGTACAGCGCCCTTCGGAGTCTGTCCGCGTCCTCGAGTCTAGCTGATTCCGACCATAGCATGAGATCACCAGCGTAGGCTAAGTAGTCAGCTTGAAGAGCTGCAGGCAGCTCATTAATATAGATTATGCAAATTTCCGGCCCAAGGACAGAGCCTTGCGGGACTCCGCTAGTCATAGACGCAGAGCCAGACAACGTTTGGTACACTTGTACTTGAAGCGTCCGATTTCTCAAGAAGTCCGCAACCCATGCAAAGACGTTCTCCGTGACGCCAATTCCCTGGAGTTTGAGCGGAAGTCGTTTGTGTGGGACTTTTTCAGAGGCCTTGCTGAAGTCAAGGTAGATAACATCTAGGTGTCTCCGATCGCCTGCCCCTTTGACTCCTGCTTCTCTGGCAACCAGCAGCTTAGAGATGCAGGGGCGATCCCCGCGGGATAAGTGCTGAGCACGGGAGATAGCGTAAAGGATTCCGCAGTGGGTTTGGAGGGCGCGCTTGACGATCCGTTCCGAGGTCTTGCACATCACAGACCTGTTGCTTTATGAGAGCCGGGGCATGCGAAGTAAATTGTATAAATCAAATGGAGTAATCACGGCGATTTTTGCGAGGTCCGCTTCCACCATAGGAATTTGATGATTGACGGGAGCGTTTGATTGCACAATGAGGAAAAGCTGCTGCTAGAGGAACTTTGGTGGAACAAATGGTACAGAGCAACGGTCTAACGTAGCAACCTTGTCAGGGGCGATAATTGCGTAATAGTGGTAAATGTTCGTGAAATGGTTTAGTATAATGCATTATGATGCAATATAATGCGTTACGAATAAGGGTGCATGTGTACGGTGTTTGTTTTATTTTTCCCGTGGCCGTAGTTGGCGGTGCAGCTTCTGCTATGATTGTGGATGACGGGGAACGTGCTGAACAACGGTCGATCCAAGGAATACTAAATATCGGCCCCTGGATACAACCGACATGGATGAATAAGAGGAGTGGAATAAACACCGGATGGCGTGTAAACATGGAAAGGAAATTACGGTTAGAGGAGCAATAATGCCTTTGTGTGCTGTTGAGCGTTAAAGTATCTATGTGTTGAAATATGCGACCAAAGGTCGAAGGATGTAGTCAAGAAATAACAACTGTTCGTTGCCATGCCAGCAACGCTAGCTGGGTAAATAATTGGTGCTATGTTCTGAAATGGAACAGGCAACGAAATGAAATCTTGGTAAATAAAAGATAGGGAACCAACGCTAGGTTTTAAAGTTAATAAAACTTCCTAAATTTGCTGAAGGATGTATTTGGTGGTGTTGGTTATGTTGACGGCATGAGAAATGGTACTATAGATGAGCTTAAGTTCAAGTGGGACCAGAACGGTAGGAAAATCCCGCGAATGTTCCACCTTCGAAAACGTCGTTGATCCAACAGGGAAACCGGTGCCTTGATGTGCCAAAGGAGAGCCAAATCAACGCACAAGATTTACTTGGTCAACCAAACAATGCCCATGTGCCTTGCACTAGCAGTCCCCGCTGTGCCGGCCACGTGAAGCTTTTGTGTGAAGCCATTGATACATGTTAGGGAAAATCACCATGCATAATTTGGTGACTGTTATAATGCGCTGTGTATTGTAATATATTACTAGCTTAATAAGGTTTACAATGCAACTGTAGGAGAAATGCATAGTTGAAATTCATATTTCACGCACTTGTTTACAGAATGAGTTGAATTACCCACAGTTTGCAACCGAAAAAAACCCATATTTGACTGGGTTACATAAATTGATTGCATTCGTGATTTGACACGTATGCGAATGAATATTTTGCATGGAAAGCTATAGTTGTTAGATATGCAAATTATGAGAGTCAGTGAAGTTTTGTAACGTAATTAAAAGGAAACGAAATGCGCTATCATTATATTGCATCCTCTAAATCCGTTGATCAGATTTCTGGCTAGCAAATTTCGATGTACGTGGTTGTTATCCGCAACGAAGATAAAGAACTAAGGTGGATTAATTAACTGAATGTACTCAATGCATATATGAAATCAGTTTGTCTTTAATGATGTGCATTGTTTGTGTAACAAAGGAAGGTTGGTTTAAATGGAATGTGAAAGATAAAGCGCCTGTGACGGAAAAGTAGTGAATTGGTATACTTATAAATTGGCTAAGCATAGCTTGACTGCTGTTTGGGATACTGAGAACGAAAATGCGGGAAGCATGCGAGAGCAATCAAGTATATGTAAGTCCTGCTAGTAAAACGTGGTGAATAAATGTAGACCTGTGAGTTGTGGAGCATTATGCAGGCTTTAATGGTGAATAATGAAATTGCTGGTATCCTAAAAGGATTCACCGGGGGTATAAAGAGGGTGTTGGAGGATAGCTTTGACTGGTTACTACGCAACGGCGTACGTGTTAGGAGTTATATTTTTAACGCTCTTAATATATCAGATAGCATATATTTCGAACGTAACTAGGTAATGAAAAATAATTGCCAGGAAATCACTAAAACCATGCTGCTGTTAACGTTTAAATGCCCCATAAGCTGCAGCAGTTCATATTCGCTGTTCCGCAGCGCGCATAGTTTATCAAGTGAGATGGTCGCTGTAGGAAGTCAATTGGATAACTGTTGTGCGTTATTTTTATGGACCGATTACCGTCCAGCGCGAACGGTATTCACAAAAATAAAAATGCATTCACGGCGTATAGTAAGGTTGCGCTAGAAGTATGTTGGAGCAACCAACATACGTCCCAAAAAATGATCATGCGGCGCAGCCCAACAGGCAGTTCATTGGATATTTATGGGTCCTTCGTGCGTCCATGGCTATTTCAGTTTGCTACACTTTGACCGAAACTCAGACACGCAAGAAACGTTTGGTGTAACGTACTAATTTCTTACTATTTGAATAACTTTCAGGCGACCGTGCACGAAATTTGCAGCCGGGAATATCGCATCTACAGTATACGTTGAGACTACACTAGCAAATGTTGGCTGTGTGACCGCAGTTTGGCCAGCGTGTCGCTCACTTAGTTTGATAGTGGCACACAAACCGTTCACTCGGGGTACTTGACTATTAACCAATAGCACACCAATCAATCATTAGTGCTGTGCTAGTGTCATATCGAATCAACGTTTGCTGTATCTGTGCACAAGTTAGAGTGCAATGGCTGTTCTCTGGTTTTATTTTGCATTCGGTTAGCTCGCATCGTCTACGCAGCTTCGTTCATATATTTCTGTCCCCAACAGATGTGTTGCATGTTGCTACGTATGCATGGGTGCCTTAATGGGTCACCCGTATAATAGTGTAGCGAGAACGACAAGACAGGGGGGTAGACGTTTATTGCACACCGAAAATGGGCACATGAGGGTCTCGCGCGCGCCATCGAATATCGACTAGATTTCCGTCCCACCACGCAACCCAGGTACGGATGTTGGAGACGAGCCAGTCCTTTCGCCTCGGGAGCTCTGACTTGGAAGATCCGCCTTCCTGTTTTCGCCTCGATCTCCGCTTCTCTGCACCCGATTTGGATCGGCCAGGAGTCGTTCGAGAGCTCTCGACTTGCTTGTTCTGGGCTGTGTCAATCGGCTCGGCCTCGGTCCTGTGGGCTGCGCTAGCGGCGTATTTGTCTGATTTATTGCGCTGTCCACATATTCCCGCTCCGTAGTTCCAGGCCCAGGCTCGTCGCTAGCCGTCCTTCTCGATACGCTCTCAGCTAGCTCCGAAGAGCTCCCCCGAAGCATTCTTGGAAGCGGCCCCTCTACACCCGCCCCTCCTCGAGGACCTTTCTTCCTCTCGTACCATGGTCGCAGGAGAGCAGCATTCACCCAACGTTTCATGCCTCCGCAATCTATTAAGAAGTTGCCCGCTTTCTGGTCGATAATGGTGTAGGGGCCTTTCCAGCGTTCTCTGAACTTGCTTGCACCCGGCCCGTCATGATCCGGCCGATCGTTGTTCCGTAACTTGACCCGTTCTCCAATCCTGAATGGCCTCCACTTGTGAGCCTCATGCCTGGCGTCGTAATTCCGCTTATTCCGCGCTTGTCGAGCTTTGGTTTCGCTTCTAGCTTTCCCTCGCAGTCGCTCTTGATGCTCAGCTGGATGTTTCCACTCACCCTGGTTCGGTAGGCAAGTATCGAGCGCAATCCGTGGTTCTCTGCCGAACAGTAATTCGAATGGCGAGACCTTGGTGGTTGATTGCATGCTGGTCCGATACGCCATCAGAACCTGAGGCAAAGCATCTTCCCATGCCAACTTCGTGCAGTTTATCCACGTCTTTAATGTCCGGTTGAACCGCTCGGTCATGCCGTTGGTTTGTGGGTGGTACGGTGAAGTTCGCCGTCTCTGGATGCCCCACTTGTCCAATACTGACTTAAACGCTCTTGACTCGAAGCATGGCCCTTGGTCCGTGATGATACACTGTGGGATCCCATACCTTGCAGGCACATTGAATTCGAATACTTGCGACACTGTCTCGCCTGTTTGGTCCTTGATTGGTATGGCTTCCACCCATCGAGTGAAGTGGTCAATCATCACTAGAATGTATCTGTTTCCTGTTCGACTCACTGGTAAGGGCCCAAAGACGTCCAGTCCCCAACACTGAAGTGGCTCACCAACCTCCATCGATCGCATCGGCGGTCTCGGGGACTCCATCTCCCTACTCGTTTGGCAGTTTGGGCACTCCCGAAGGTAGGCCCCTCTACAATAGCAGCTGCAAGCAGAGAAGACTCTTTTGGAATGGATATGTTTAGCAGCTGTATTGTATGGTTGGCGGCATCCGGTTTCGTATTTGCTTGTCACTGTGGCCAGCCACAAGACGCCTGCGACTACAGAGTGACCATGGATGGCCTGCGTTGCACCACCCACAGCTCCATCCACACACCCCATATCCAGTGTAAACCCGAAGGAATAAGACCGTGAGGCATGCTGATGGGAGCCACGTTTCATCAACGGAGCCGGCCAACACTCCTTCACAGGCAAACACAAGCATGCACACAAGGCTATGACAGGACCGTAGTCCACTCCACATTGACTGCATGGAACCACTCTTCGATCCTAACACTACCACAAGGGCCGTGCATCCCGTCTACGGCAGCAACGACCAACTGTCTCCTGGAGCCAGTATGGACGAGGTAGTGGGTAATAGACAGGTAGGCACCTTGTCAACATGCACATCAAGCACAGCCACATCTGGGATGTCAAACAACAGCCAATCATTCGAAATGCCGATATCGAATAAAGTAAACGCATATGACGACATAAATACTCACTAGATGAGCATATGGAACAAATTGGTTAAATGTGAATACGCGATAAGTACAAAATGTCCGAAGCTTATTTAAGATATACTACGCGATAAAATTACGCAAGTTTATCACAATTTGCATGAGCGACGTGTGTAAGTTGGGAGAAGATAATCAAGTAGGCAGAACAAAAAACAAAAGGTAATGAATTTTATCCACATTAAAAAGACCTAGTTTAAGTGTAAGCCGGTTTAGCCCAACTGCGGTGAAGAAGCATCATGAACGCGACATCAGCCTCAACATGGGGCACACTTACATACACACATACATGTTTGGCGGCATCCGGTTTCGGATTTGACTGTCACTGTGGCAAGCCACAGGACGCCTGCGCCTACAGAGTGACCATGGGTGGCTTGCGTTGCACCACCCACAGCTGTCACCCCACACCCCATATCCAGGGTAAACCCGAAGGAATAAGACCGGGAGGCATGCGAATGTGAGCCAGGTTACATCAATGGAGCCGGCCCACACTATTTTACAGACAAACACAAGCACCCTGTATTTGGGAATCTATCACACACAAGTCGGTGGCTGGACCGTAGTCCACTCCACACTGACTGCATGGAACCACTCTTCGATCCTAACACGGCTACAAGGACCGTATACTTCGTCCCCTCCGGCAACGACAACCTGTCTCCTAGAGCCAGTATGGAGGAGTTAGTGGGTAGTAGACTGGTTGGCAGCTTGTCAACATGCACATCAAGCGCAGTCACACCTGGGATATCAAACAACAGCCCATCACTTGAGAGAGATACAAAGAAAATGACCCGATTAATGCATAAGGAAACGGTGACATAAACCTAAGTTAATGAGCATGTGAAATAAGTTGTTTACAAACGAATCCTAAATAAGTTCGCGAGGTCAGAACGTATACTTTACGGAAATGACACGAACACAAAAATGTTATTGAAATCGAAAACAATTGGCTTAAGCGGGGTGTGCAAGTTAATGGAATAAAGTACAGGTAGACATTTATATGAGAAAGAAAAGCATTAGGGCAGAATTGAAAACCCACCACCTGAAATAAAGAGGCTTAGCATGCAAGCACGCGGTTAGTAAATCGAGTGCAGCGTACCTACAAACGCTGCGCCCTTTCTGCCTACTTCTCTGCAGAACCCGTCGTTGCTTCGGTAGTGGTCGCGAGTGGCCTCGCTCATGGCTTACTAAGCCTGCCTGACTAAGGCACTCACGACCGCATGTTCTACAGCAACATGCACTTGATGTCGATGGAGAACAACCCACCGGTGCTCGCCGCTTCTTCTCTGCATGCATGAGGGCTTTCTCCTGCACCTCGGTAACGGCCTTCGGGATCAGATCGCGACATGCACGCCGATCAACCGCCTTCGATTCCCATGATCTTCAATCAAGATTAGAACGTGTGAGGCTCACTTTAATCATGTCCTGGTAACGTAATTTTGGTTTCCCCACGTGCCGCTTCCCTATACTTAGCTGACCGTATAAAAGTTGTTTCGGTATTCGCGTCGAATCCATACGGCTCACGTGACCGAGCCATCTCAAGTGTCTCAGTAAAAGTATGCAGTCCACTGCATACATCCCACTTTGTCGCAACACTTCTGTGTTAGCAACTCTGTCGCCCCAGGAGAGGCGCAAAATCCGTCGCATACACTGCTGATAAATAAATAAATAGATAGTTTATTCTCAGTTTTATAGAGACACACCAACTCAGGCATGATATCTCACGTATCGCCGGTACATCGTTCACGTTTCACTGCCGTATAGAAGAACGGACAGCACCATGGATTTGTACACCATCAGCTTCGTGCCGATGGCAAGCTAATGGCTGTTCCACAATCGGTACTCAAACTTCCCGAATGCCGCCGCCGCCTTCTACACGCGGATACGCAGCTCACTGTGTAGCTACTGATCATTTGACATCACACTCCCAAGGTAGAAAAAGCGGGAGGCGGTTTCTAATACTTCAGCACCAATGCTGATTTGCGGCAATATTGAAGATTGCACCTCCGGTGAAGGCTGAAAGAGACAGTTTTTCATGTGTTGATGGTGAGCCCGAATTTGGCCGCTTTCGAAGCCAGAGCACTAGTCATGTGCTGCAACTCATCCGCGCGGTGTGAAAACAACGCACAGTCGTCAGCAAACAGCAACATACGGATAGCTGTCTCACAGGCAACAGTTCTCGCACCGGAACGACGGATGTACAGCAATGCACCATCAATACGGTGCTCCACACGAACAGTGTAAGCACAAGCGGCATCAAAAGCGCAGGCCAACGGCATGAAGATATATATTAAACAGAGCAGGAGCTAAGAGACAGCCTTGCTTCACACCAGAGGTAACTGCAATGTCATCCGAGGTCTCTCCAGTCAGCTGCACACTCGCTCATATACCACTGTGCACATTCAAATAAACTTACAAACTTACGCGTTCAACCAAACTTACTCAACGCCACCCACAATGCCTCGCGGTTCACCGCATCAAATGCCTTGGTGAAATTAACAAAAAGCGAGTACAATGGCTGGTGGCATTCTCTGCACTTCTCCTGCAACTGACGAGCCGCAAACGCCATGTCTATAGTGCTGCGACCCGAACGGAATTCACATTGCTCTTCCGCCACGTTCGGTTCCACAACTTAACTGACGAGGCGGTTGAGCAGGATTCGGGCAATCACCTTGTCCACACAACTCAGCAAGTTGATGCCACTATAATTCGTGCAACATTGCTTGCTACCTTTGCCCTTGTACAGTGGTAGCACAAGGGCATCCTCCAGCTCAGGAGGCACCCCCTCCTCAATCCATACACGTTGCATCAAGTGATGCGGCGCAGTCAACGACGCTTGTTCGCCGTGTTTCAATAGTTCAGGCGGGATCCCGTCGGCACCGGCACACTTGCCGTTTCGCTGCTGAGCAATTGCTCTCTGCGTCTCATCCAGTGACGGCGTGTCCGCCAGATTCGCCTTCACATCATGCTGCTTGAGGCCGTTCAATGTTGGCCAGTCGATCTCTGAACGGTTGTTCAAGAGACAGTCAAAGTGTTTCCCCCAGATCTGCATTATGTCTGCAGTCTGTGTGCAGGTAGCGCCTGAACTACCATCGATCAGTGTCCTCAGCGGCTCCAATCTCGGTCCATACACCGCCTTCAAGGAGTCAAAGAATCCA
>CALYDF020000098.1:63946-95862 GCA_944474145.2 Dicrocoelium dendriticum
TGTTCCAGTCGCCGGATCAAACTGTTGAAGCTCTCTCGGCTATTGTGTGCACTTCCTCCGCTCAGTTTACAGTTGTAGTGGTATATCGAAGTCCTGGTAGTATCTCCAGGGAGGTTATTGAATTTATTCGTACTCAGGCTGCCAATAGGTGTCTAATACTGGGTGACTTCAACCTCCCTGAAGTCCGCTGGGCTGATCTATCTTGCAGTTCGGCGGTGGGCACTTTCGGTTCGGATCTCCTTGAGCTAACATTGCAACTGCCTTTGCATCAGTTCGTGGACCTCCCGAGTAGATATATGCGCAACCAAATTCCGTCTACCTTGGATCTCATTTTTGCGAAGTCACACGATTTCGTAAGTGATATTGCCTACGACTGTCCTCTAGGAGCCAGTGACCATGTCTGCATATCCTTTCGATGTGCTCTAACTAAGTGTCATCAAGCTACCGCTGAGGCATGTCCAAATATTTGGCGGGCAGACTTTAACGCAATACGAGCCAAAGCTTCAGTTTTGCGTTGTGCGATCACCGTGGCTGACACCGTTGAGACAGCCTGGGAGAAATTTAAAGCGTACCTCACTGAGATCTCTGCTCCCCACATCCCACTCACTAAGAGAAGGGTGACACGGGCGCAGCCTCCATGGATAGATCATACAGGTAAATACCTGCACAGGAAGCGAGCTAAGTGCTGGCGAACCTACCATGCGCCTTCGTCAACCAGCACCTACGAAAGCTATCGAGCGGTTAGAAATAAATGTAAGCATCATCTTAGAACTCTTCGTCTTCAGTACGAGGAGGATTTGGCTAACGCAGCCGTAAAAACCCAAAGAAGTTCTTTGCTTACGTAAAGAGACGTAGCGGTACAAACTCGTCTATACCGGCTTTACTACGAGCGGACGGGACCCATGGGCATACCGACTACGATAATGCCTGTATACTTAGCGAACAGTATACTGGTGTCTTTTCTCATGAGGCCTCTCTACCTCAAGTTGAGCTAGTCACTAAAGTTCCGGAGGATTCTTGCCTAACTGAAATAAGCATAACGGAGACACAAGTCTTCAGGCTATTGCAAGGGCTAAATCCTTCCAAAGCTTCTGCTCCTGATTCAATTCATCCGAAGCTGATGCATGAATTGGCCGCTGAGCTAAGTGGCCCTCTGACATGCATGTTTACAATATCACTCGACAGCTGTGCCTTACCTTCTGAATGGAAGAAGGCAATCATCTGTCCGATTTTTAAGGGCGGGGACAGAGTTCTGCCCGCGAACTATCGGCCTGTCAGCTTAACAAGCGTAGTAGTTAAGTTGTTTGAAAAATTGGTCAGGGATTCGGTGGAGAATCACCTGATTAAGTTTAACCTTCTCAGTGCGGCCCAGCACGGATTCCGTAAGGGATTTTCATGTCTGACAAATTTGCTTGTAGCTCGTGAAAGCTGGGCTGAGGCAGTAGACAACGGCCACGCCATCGACGTGCTTTTCGTTGACTTCTCGAAAGCCTTTGATACTGTCCCACATCAGCGACTCTCATTGAAGTTGAGATCGTATGGGATATCTGGAGCCGCCCTTAAATGGGTTTCTGCTTTCCTAGAGGGCAGAGAACAGTGTGTACGCGTGGGGCGTAGCCTTTCGCTTAGACAAGCTGTTCTTAGTGGCGTTCCGCAGGGCTCGGTTCTAGGGCCGTTGCTTTTCGCAATTTATGTCAATGACCTACCCGAGGAGCTTGGAGTACCGTCGCTATTGTTTGCTGATGACCTCAAGCTCTGGAATATTGTGGATATCCCTGGTGGCTCTGAGGCACTTCAGAGTGCTTTGGATAGGCTCTGGGATTGGTCAACCTTATGGTTGATGCCCATAAATCAGGCGAAATGTTCTGTCCTCCGCATTGGAGGTGCAAGTCCTCCAACGCGCTATGTAGTTGGTGGAAGTGAACTCCCTGTTGTCATTCAGCAGGTTGATCTAGGTATCACCCATACCTCCTTGCTTCACTCTGGGGAAAATTGGAGGAAGGCTGCTTGTAGAGGGTTCCGTATGATGTGGTTTATTCGCCGCTCCTTCGGTGTCCTAACGGCGAATATCTTTGTGAAGCTGTTCTCAGCTTTCGTGCGACCTCACTTAGAGTACTGTATCCAGGCTTGTCCACCTTGTCTTGTAAGGGACAAAATGGAACTGGAGAGGGTTTTGCGAGTGGGTACAAGGTTAGTGCAAGGATTACGGGGGCAAACGTATCCCGAACGTTTGCTTAGCTTGGGTATGTACTCAATGCACTACCGCAGAATTAGAGGAGACTTGATTCTCACTTACCGTATCTTAACGGGTAAGATTGGTCCAGATTTATCCTGGCTATTTAGTCCCGCCAAGCTGCCTAGTCTCCGAGGTCACCCGTTGAAGCTACACAAACAGCGTTCTGACCGGGTAAGGACGGAAACTCGCTTGTCGCGTCGAGTTATTGAACGTTGGAACTCGCTTCCAGCGCACGTGGTTAGGGAGTCTACGGTAGAGGGTTTCGAGCGTCAATTAGATGCTCTAGGGTGGCAGTACCAAACCTTCCCCTTCTCCTAACCGACTTGTATCTTCAACTTTCCCTTCGTTCTTTTTAATCTTCTTCTCACCTTGGTATTATCATTATTTAGCTGACACTCCTCCTTTTCTTTTCTTAACTTACCCTTCACTCTTTTACTTCACATAAACCGGCCCGGCAGGGACTGCTGGGCAGGAAAATGTGGGCAGTAATTGGTTGGACAGGGTGTGATGCGGTCTTTGTTTTAGGCTTTTCAACATCTCAAGCAGACCTGTCAATTCCCGATCCAACGATACGCAAAAGAAGGAACATTCACGGGATTATCCTATCGTTCCGGTCCCAACTGAACTTGAACTTGAACTTGAAACGGAATTTGACTATTGTCAAATTTCTTATGATCTAAGATATCTTGGATGGATTAAAGAGCTTCTGGTCAAAGCGTCTTTACCGCTTACTGGTATTTTTCCGGTTCTTCCCAGTTTTAATCCCATTTCGCACCCAGCTTTTGTCATTTTATTGAGGTCGTTTAATTATTGTATACGTTGTAATTCCGTTCCGTTTTCCACTATGTCTGTCTCGCAATGCACCGAATCTGTTGTTCCTGGTGGCTTGGATTCTGAGGCTATCGCACTTTGTGGCAGTTCAAGCTGCAATATGCCAGTAACTGACGATTCAGACGGTATGCAGTGCGATGTCTGCAACCAATGGTAAAACCAGTTTTGCACGGGCCTGTATAGCTAGCAGTACGCAGGCGTTGAGCTGGTTTGCAGGACTCCAGAGGGTTCAGAACTATCTGAATTTATTGTAGCGGAGACTGCAGTTCGTAGGCTGTTACAAGGGCTGAACCCTTCTAAGGCCTCTGGGCCTGATTTAATTCACCCGAAACTGTTGCATGAGTTGGCTGCGGAACTAAGTGGACCGCTCGCTATTGTGTTTCAGAAATCGCTTGACAGTTGTGCATTGCCTTCCGAATGGAAGGAAGCTGTCATCTGTCCCATCTTCAAACATGGGGACAGGGGTCTGCCTGCAAATTACAGGCCAGTTAGTCTGACGAGTGTAGTAATCAAACTCCTCGAGAAACTGGTGAGAGATTCATTAGAGAGTCATCTGAGTAGATTTAATCTACTTAGCAATGTACAACACGGATTCCGGAAGGGATTTTCGTGTCTGACGAATCTGTTGGTGGCTCGCGAAAATTGGGCGGATGCAGTGGATAACGGCCACACGCTGGACGTGCTTTTCGTCGACTTTTCGAAGGCATTTGACAAGGTACCCCATTTGAGGCTCGCGCAAAAGCTGTCCTCCTACGGGGTATCTGGCCGCGCCCTTCATTGGGTGACTGCCTTCTTGGAGGGTAGAGAACAATGTGTACGGGTAGGCCGGGGTCTGTCATTTAGGCAGTCTGTCCTCAGCGGCGTGCCGCAGGGCTCGGTCCTTGGACCGCTGTTGTTCTCTATCTATGTGAACGACCTACCCACGGAGCTTGAGGTACCATCGCTGCTATTTGCTGATGACCTGAAGCTGTGGAACATTGTTGATGTTCCTGGGGGTTCCGAAGCTATTCAGCGAGCATTGGATAAGCTTTGGGACTGGTCTACTTTATGGTTACTGCCCATAAATCAGGCAAAGTGCTCCGTTCTTCGAATTGGAGGAGGTTGTCCTCCTGCGAAGTACTTGGTCGGTGGGGTCGAACTCCCCCGTGTATCTAGCCAGGTTGACCTAGGCGTCGTACACTCTTCGGCGTTACACTCCGGCGACAACTGGAAGAAGGCCGCAAGCAGAGGTTTACGCATGTTGTGGTTAATCCGACGTTCTTTCGGAGTCTTGACGGGCGGCATCTTTACGAGGCTGTTCTCGGCTTTCGTTCGCCCTCATCTGGAATACTGCGTCCAGGCTTGTCCGCCCTGCCTCGTCCGGGACAAAATGGAGCTAGAGAGGGTTTTACGAGTGGGTACTAGGTTAGTCGAGGGATTACGGGGACGGACGTACCCCGAGCGTCTACTTAGTTTGGGAATGCATTCAATGCACTACCGAAGGCTTAGAGGAGACCTAATCCTAACCTACCGTATCTTGACTGGGAAGGTTGGTCCAGATTTGTCTTGGCTATTCAGTCCCGCTAGATTGTCTGTTCTACGCGGTCATTCGTTGAAGCTGGACAAACCGCGGTCCGATCGGATTAGGGCGGAAATCCGGCTGTCACGCCGAGTTATCGACCGCTGGAACATGCTTCCGGAAAGTGTTATCAGGGAATCTACGGTTAAGGGGTTTGAGCGGCAACTTGACGCTCTTGGGTGGCAACACGAAACCTTTCCATTTTCCTGAGTAACTCACATCTTCGTACTTCGATTTTCTTTTCTCTACTTTTCTTCACGTATTGGTATTATTTTCTTATTTAAGTGCACTTCCCTATTCTGTACCTTCGATTTCTCTTCCTATCCTTTGCTTACTTCACGTGACTGCCACAGCAGGGACTGCTAGGGCAGGAAACGTGGGCATTAACTGGTTGGCCAGGGTGCGATACGGGTGTTTCCGTTTTAGATCCATCAATAACTGAGCACTTCATCAATTCCTGGCTCAACGATCCACTCAAGATGGAACACTCACGGGATTTTCCTATCGTTCCAGTCCCCATCTGAACTGAACTGAACTGAACTGAACTGAACGCAGCGCTGGCCTCCAGCGACGACCACTTGAACTGTGAGTGCTACGCGGTAACTCGATGTTTTGGCGTGTCATACTGATCGAGATTTTTAGCTGAAATAACCTAGAAAACTAGTGATTATGTCAAACTCACAATGTTTGCATTGTGCGAAAGTAAAGACTAAGGGTATCCAGTGCATTGCCTGCAAACTCTGTGCATGTGGCCAAAAGCGTTCAGTTCAAGTTCAAGTGGGACCGGAACAGTAGGATAAATCCCCGTGAATGTTCCTTCCGTGACGCGTCGTTGATCCAGGGTATTATTCGTCCGCGATAACTGGAATCCAGAAGAGTCAGATCAGCGCGCGCGAATCACACCACGGTCAACCAATTAATACCCACGCGACCTGCACTGGCAGTCCCCGCCGCACCGGTCACGTGAAATAAGAAAGAGAAGTACGAAAGTAATAAGAGCGTCAAGAAAAAAAAACCTAATAGATTTAATAATTCAATAAGACGAATAAGCTAGGACGTGAAGGGGAATGTTAAGAATTGAAGGCCAAGAGCGTCGAGTCGGCGTTCGAACTCTTTCACTGTTGGTGCCAATACCACGTTCTCGGGCAGTGCATTCCAGGAATCCACCACTCGGCGTGATAAACGAAAGTCCGCCCGGACTCCATCCGATCGAGGTTTGTGTAGCTTCAGCGAGTGACCTCGGAGCGATGGAAGCCGAGCCGGTTGGAAAAGACCGGATAAATCGGGTCCGATTTTACCGGTAAGTATACGATAGGTCAAGACTAGGTCGCCTCGATGTTGACGATAGTGCATCGAGAACATTCCCAGCGCAAGTAGTCTTTCCGGGTAAGAATGGTTCCGCAGTCCATGGACCAGTTTGGTTCCAACTCTCAACACTCTCTCCACTGACATCCTGTCCCTTACTAAGCAAGGTGGACAAGCCTGGATGCAGTATTCCAAGTGTGGCCTGACAAACGCTGAGAATAACCTAACAAACATAGCGCCCGTGATGGTCCCGAATGCCCTGCGGATCATCCACAACATTCTGAAACCCTTGCACGTAGCTTTCCTCCAGTTCTCACTGGATTTAAGTTCTGAAGACAATGTGACCCCTAGGTCTACCAATTGGGTAACATGGTGGAGTTCATTACCGCCAAGAAAATAACGCGTTTGAGGGCTATTTGGCCCTACTCGTAAGATGGAACACTTTGCATAGTTTATGGGCAACTGCCACAGAGCAGCCCAGTCCCAAAGTTTATCGAGGGCCCGTTGCAGAGTCTGGGGTCCATCGAAGTCAGACACTATGTGCCAAAACTTTAGGTCATCTGCAAACATGAGAGATGGTACCTCCAGCAGTTCGGGCAGCTCGTTGACATACAAGGAAAATAACAACGGGCCAAGCACCGAACCCTGAGGGACCCCACTGAGGACTGACTGTCGGAAAGACAGACTAGACCCGACACGAACACACATCTCTCTCCCTTCCAGAAACGTGGTGATCCATTTTAGTACACCCCCGGATATTCCATAGGACCGAAGTTTCAAGGAAAGGCGAGAATGTGATACAGTGTCGAACGCCTTGGAGAAGTCAATAAACACCACATCTACTGCATGACCCCGATCCAAAGCATCCGCCCAACATTCGCGTGCAACTAGCAAATTAGTCATACAGGAATGACCCTTGCGAAAGCCGTGTTGCAGTGGACTGAGCAGACCATACTCCCGCAGGTGGTCTTCAAGCACATCACTGACCAACTTCTCCAATACCTTGACCAGTACGCTTGTCAAACTTACTGGTCTATAATTGGCAGGAAGATGCTTGTCGCCCTTTTTAAAAATCGGGCAAACGATAGCATCCTTCCAGTCCTTAGGAAAGGAGCAGCTGCGAAGCGACAATTGAAACAAACGCGTCACTGGGCCACATAGCTCGCTTGCGAGTTCGTACAGAAGCTTAGGGTGAATATCATCCATCCCAGCGGATTTAGCAGGATTTAGAGCCTGAAGAAGATGGAGAACTTTTGCCTCCGAAATTGTGACGTGTGTTAAACAGGAGTCCTGGGGGACTCTCATTGATAGGTCAAGATGCGGCAATTGCTCATCCCGAACAAAAGTTCCGGCATACTGCGCACTCAGTAGACATGCTTTTTCGTGATCAGTGGTGGCAGTGGCGCCGTCGCTGCCTAATAACACTGGGATAGATGAGCCAACGTTACTACGCCTTTTGACGTAGGCGAAGAATCTTTTGGGATTCGCGGAGGCTGAGTTAGCCAGCTCCATCTCATAGCTAAGTCTAGCAGCTCGTAAATGACTCTTGCAAGCATTCCGAGCTTCCCGATAACGCCGAAAAGTACATTCTGAGAGAACTGTTCGGTAGATCCGCCAGCATCTTGCCCGTCTATTCATTAGCTGGTGTGCGACTGAGTCCAACCATGGTGGCTTCGCTTTGGTACCCTTCTTTACCGAAAGAGGGATGTGGGGGTGGGATATGTTAAAGAGGAAAGACTTAAACGTATCCCAAGCCGTCTGTATATCATCATCCGGCAAGATGATGCATGGGAAACTTACTGCCTTGGCTCTAATAGACGGAAAGTCGGCGTGCCAAATGTTCGGAGTCGGGACCCTGCGTGAATCGTAGTCTCTAATGAGAGCACAAGTGAATGACAAACACGTATGGTCACTGGCTCCCAAAGGGGGGCCGTACTCAAGGTCACTCACAAAGTCAACCGACTTTGCGAAAACTAGGTCCAACAGAGAAGGAGCATGACCCACCATGTACCTGGTGGGTCGATCGACAAATTGGTGTAAGGGTACTTCTAGTGTCAAATCAACAAGCTCGGCAGCCAACCCTGTTGTCGCTGCCTCATAAGATAGGTCATGCCAATTTACTTCAGGGAAGTTGAAGTCCCCCATTATCAAGCATCTGTTCGCAGAGTGAGTGCGGATGAAGTCAATGAAACTCCTAGAAGCGCTATCAGGGCTCCTATACAGCAGCACAATTTTAAATTGCGTTGATTCGGTACAGACTTCAACTGAAAGAGCTTCCACAGTTTTATCAGCTGAGTTAAAGGTATGTGTTTTGGATATGTTTACACCACATCTGATATACAAGGCGACACCACCGCCACGGCGATCAGATGGGCGGTCAGATCTCAGTATTGCGTAGCCCGGAACGTATAATTCACTGTCCATGACGTCAGAAGACAACCAGGTCTCAGTGAACGCGAGTACATCAGGATGGGAGTGGTCTATTAGGGCCCCTACTTCACACATCTTGTTTCGCAAGCTACGCACATTACTGAGAACTATGTGAAAACGTTTGGTATGGAGAGCCCCGGGTCGTGTGCTACCAGAATGGGCTCTGGTAGGGCGGAAGTGGACCGTCGGCTCACCACCCGAAAACCCACCAAACATAAACCTTTCTCGCCAGCTTCGCGACGCGCTTTAAGGTTTTTGATGGCTTCCTTAAGCTTTATCCTATCTGCCAAAGGTAGATCCGGCTGTATACTCACTCCGGAACCCTTTAGTTTAAAGGCGAAGCGCAAAAGAGCTTGGCGCTCCTCCGGTGTAGATAGTACCACGCGTAGTAGACGGGGTCTACATTTAGTACTATCACCCGATATGTTTCCAAGCCTAGTAAGTTTTCTAACAGTAACCCCAGGAAACCCGGGTGGAAGTAGTTTAGAAACGCAAAGTTTGAACCAATGAAGGTCGTCAAGCATGCGATCTTTCGGAAGAGTCGCAGAGGACTCCGAGATATTCCTGAAGATAACGCTGCTGTCCGTAAATGCATCACTACGACGAGGGGTGTTTACGGCACGCGTCACCGTAGCAGTGGCCGGCGCAGCGCTTGAGTTCATATCCTCCTTAGTAGGAACAGCAGGTGCACAGGAGAAGGATTTCGGCAATGAGGTGGAAGGGTTTTCTGCCTTCGTTTCCGGGGACGGAGTATCGACAGAGCCCACCGTTACATCTCTTAGCTTGGGTTTGGTTGTACTGATGGATTTCTTTATCTTGCGCCGCTTTGCCTTCGCAGATACACTGGTCTGTACAACTTCCCCACTCACAACTGAGTTCAATATAACGTCAGGATGTTTACCATCTTCAGGCAGCGCCTCAAGAGTTGGTGAATCCTTCGAAGCCTTACTATTTATGCAATCGTCTGAACGCACGCTTGTTCTGAGAAGGCCTGCACGTTCAAGGCTTACGACGATTTGATCAACCTTCCCCTCTAAAGAACTAAACAAAGATAGAAGGGTACCCACTCTATTCACCAGAGTTTCAAATTCGTCATTTGGGACTAGACGATATGCTTTGTGCCCCACACAACCAGGGCAATTATAAGGCAAATTATCGCTGTTTTGTAGGAGGATATACTGCTGTCTATCCAACCCAGTGCAAGCCTCATGGAACCAAGAACTGCAGAGGTCACATTGCATGCCTCCAGAAGAACCAGTAACTGGTTCTGAGCAACTCGCTTTACCACAAACAGCTGACGAATCGGTTAATGGGTCCGAGGGCGACTTGGAACTGGATATCTTTACCATAACGAAAGATGAAAAACTTTAACAGATAATAGGAACGTGAACCGGGGTACGGTAGGCTACAATGCAGACAACGTAAGCAGCAATCAGATAGAACCCGGAGTGATTCGTTTGCCCAGATTTGGACTCACCAGAACAAGAAAATTAGCAACGAAGACCAAAACAGGCTTTTCTGTAGAATACCCTCCAAAAGCTGTTCTCCGATGGAGCTGGGAGAGACTGCAGGAGCAAGGGATTGATCAGCTTCGCGCGGTCGAATATCAACCCGATTTGTACTCGATCGATGAGATATCGACAAAGGCCGGAATCTTTTGCGTTGAAGTCTTCAAACAGAGGCCAATATTTCGAGGAGAAAACCACGAACAGTAGGTAAACAATGTAAGATCCTCAAACGCTGGTACACTGGCAGTTTATGCTCAGAGTTATTCAACACTGTTTCCACAAAAGGCTTCCGAGAAGGAAAACTCAAGCGGAGAAACACGACAACCACGTCGTGACAAAGGAAGGCACACAATAGATTCCGAGTATGTTGGCACTTCCAAGTACTTTCAGAGTACAAGAAAACTGACAAAGCCAAATTTTCTATGTAGAGATATTCAACTACTGTTATCAAACAAGGACTTCAGTAAAGAAAATCTCGAGCGGTGAAACACGACAAGCACGCCGGAAGCGAATGCGAATGGCGGAACAGACGGACAGCGTTGCTCGCAACTTACTGAACCGCTCTTCAAGACCTATGCTGAGCACAAGGGTTTGCTATGGTTTCGTTGATATCGCATCGATGCTGCTGCGTTGTCAAGACGTCCTTCACATCAACCTCCTGAAAGACGTTCTTCTGCTCCTTCTGCTAGGCATGCCAAGAAGCGGAGCAACACATCTTCCAGCGACGCTCCAAAAGTCGCGGTCACTCCCGCCTCGTCTACTTCTCATTCGGACCCATTGATACACATCCAGCCTGTTGAGCCTACGATGAAGTCATATGCGGACGTAGTGAAGGAGAAAGCGACCTTGTCCTCGTGTGGTCAAGGTCCAGCCACATTGTCACCAAAACTGTCTTTGAATAAACCTGAGCTTCCATCTTCTCAGCCACAAATGAAAATAATTCTCAACGAAATCTCTGATCTGGAAAATTGATAAAGGAAAATCCATCATCTCGTAAGCAACCAATTCCAGAGCGCATTCAGCCATCTCGTGACCGCTGTCTCATCATCGTGAACGCGGCGGAATCGGACAAGGCTACCTCGGCGGAGCCAATGTTGGATGATCAAATACTGCTCGAGCGAATGAGTTCTCTACTGTTTGATGCAGGTGTACAGGGAATAAACATTGTCTCTGCCTTCCGTCTCGATAAGAAGCAGGAAAATTCCTCCAATGTTCGACCCCTCAAGATTGTATGCTGAAATGAAGAAGAGTGCGCGCGCATCCTTCGACGGACTCCACGTCTCAAAGGCGAACCTTTCTACGTGTTACGGGACCTCTCTCTCGAGGACCGAATTAAAATGAAGAAGGCTGTAGAGGAGCTCTGAACGCGCCGGGCGAGTGGTGAAACCGACCTACATATCGTGGATTGTTGCGTAGTTCGGAAGAGCACAAGAGTGCGCTGGAGGCCGATTCTTGTCACCCCCAGACAGTAAAGCATACAAACGGACTACGCGTGCTATCTGCCAACGTACGCAGTCTAAGGAATAAACTGGACGAAATTCTGTTGCTTACTTCGGAGACTCGTCCAGACCTGATGGCCTTCACCGAAACCTGGCTATTCTCAGATATCACGGACTCGGAAGTGTCTATCCCTGGATATCACCACTCCCGGTCTGATCGCCACGGGGTGAGGTCAGGTGGTGGAGTAATTCTCTACTGGAAGACAGATTTCAAAGTAAATCTAGTTGAAGCTATCAGTGACCAAGATGACAATTTCGTAGCCCTCTGGTGCTGTGTTCATGACGGATGCAGATCTCTCTTGGTCGGCGTCGTCTACAGAGCGCCATCGGGTCCCGGAGCGCGCTTGTTGGGCTCGATAAGGATGTATGGTGGGCACAAAGACTGTCTAATTTTGGGAGACTTCAATGCACCGGATATCGATTGGGATCTACTTCTTTGTGATCGCCATTCTGACTGCTTCGACGCCACATTGCTTAAAACCGCTCTCGATTGCAGTCTCGTTCAACATGTCTTGACGCCTACTCGTATTCTCCCAGACCAGACCCCGCACATCCTAGATCCCGTGCTCTCCCCGGCAGATTCGGATGTCACGAACCTAATCGTTCTTCAGCCCATAGGCAAGAGCGATCATTGTGTTGTTTCATTCCACTGGACTCGCCGTCTCACGATCCATAGCCACGGTGGTCACCGTCGGAATTTTTGGCGTGCCGACCCACTCCGTCTGAAAACGGCCGCAAGCGCTATGGATTGGGGTATCCCTGAACACATTCAACTCGACGACGCGTGGAATCTTGTACTCTCCAAAATGACGTCGTTAACTGAGCATGTCGTTCCTTCCTCCCATCGAAAGCCCTTCGCTAGAGGTCCACCTTGGATTGATCGAGAGTTGAGGTCAAACATGAATAGAAGGCGCAACTTATGGGACCGCTATAGGCAATCTCATTCAGCACTCGACTTCTCTCACTACAAGGCAGTCAGAAATGTCTGTGTCGCAATGAAGCGCCAGAAATGCCAACAATAAGAACTATCCTTGGCAAAACATTCCAGAATCGCGCCTAAAATGCTCTACTCTTATTTGAAAAGAAGCACTAGAGCTAGTAATGGCATCCCTGCTTTGTGTTCCTGGGATCATGAAGATTTACTTCACGAGGACACTTATAAAGCTAGTCACTTGGCTAAGCAATACGCTTCTGTTTACGCGATAGAAACACCATTTAGTGACAGAGCCGTATCCACTTTTCCATCTTCGTTGGCCCAAGTAGATATTAACACTGATTCTGTGATGCAACTTCTTCTTCAGTTAGATCCTTATAGCTCACCCGGCCCTGATGGATTGCATCCTTTGTTCGTCAGGACTGTGGCGGAGTACGTAGCTTCACTCATATGTCAAGTCTTTTGTCGCTCACTAGAAGCTGGCCGTCTTCCTTCAGCTTGGAAGTGGGTATCGTCAAACCCATTTACAAAGGAGGAAGTCGACATGATCCGGCCAATTATCGTCCAATCTATTTGACGTCAATAGTGTGTAAATTTATGGAGCGGATCCTAAAACAAGCTGTTACTCTTCATCTTGGGGGACAGAATGTCATTTCTTATGCCCAGCATGGGTTCAGAAAAGCACACTCCTGTACCTCGAACTTGCTCGTTGCTAAGGAGACCTGGGCAAGGACGCTAGACTCCGGCAAAAACTTGGACGTTGTGTTTGTTGACTTCAGCAAAGCTTTTGACAAAGTCCCGCACGAAGGGCTCCTGTTTAAGCTCCAAGGAATCGGTATTTCTGGGAGCCTCCTGTCTTGGATCTCCGACTTCCTAAACGACCGCTCTATGCAAGTGACGGTGAATGACACATTTTCTGCTCCTGTGCTCATGACGAGCGGGGTCCCACAGGGCTCTGTCCTCGGTCCCGCACTTTTCACTATCTTCATCAACGACTTACCATCCATACTTCAGACGGATTGCCTAATCTACGCTGACGACCTAAAGCTATGGATGGAAGTATCCAGCCTTGAAGACGCCGACCGATTACAAACTACGCTCGATCTACTCCATGACTGGTCGATTAACTGGCAGTTGTGTAGTGCCCTGACGAATGCTACACAAGAAATCCGTAGCACAATAAGACAGAAGACGGCGGGATATAAAGATTGTCTTGAGAAAACAGCACAGTACAATAGCTATGTAAATATAGCCTGAGGACAGTGGGAGAAAGTGGTGGAGCAACGAGTTACACCACGTTGGAGCGCAACAGCCGGCAACGTGCGGGCAAGATGGCGGACCAGGTTCAAAAATGCAGTCCGGCATATATAGGCTTTGGAGGAGTGCAAAGTAAAACAAAATGTGTACAAGTCTGATGGCGATGCTTGATGGAGTAAAATGTCATTGTCACTACACAGGCCTCCCCCTAGGAGGCCGAGGGACGAGGACTTCGATCGATGTTGGCTTGCAGATATAAGAAAGGCAGAATTATAAGAGTACGTTAGTATTTAGATTATTTATTCTTCTTGTGGTTTAAGATGTATCATCAGTGAGGCGTCCCAGCGGGCACACTGCACTACAAAATACTGGCTAATTCAGAAAAAGGGTCGGTAGGACATTTCACCGCTGCTGAAAGACGGTGCGCTTGTGAGAGTTCACTCCTCCCACCACATTTCAATCCACTGCCAAAACGAAGCTGTAATCCTGTTCGTACCGCCGAGCCGTGGGGGACCAAAAACAACGAACCAAGCACACGAGCAGCCGAAGCCAGGAAGGCGAGCCGGACAAACGACCTGAGCGAGCCAAAATGAGCCAAACAGACCACGATCCAGAGGCCAACGTGGGCGGGCGAGACGATCAAGCGTTAGGGGTAGACCAAAGCATCCAAACGACCAAAACAATTGAGAAACAGCCAACCGTTGGACGGACAGATCCAAACGTGCAAGCCTCATGACGTTACCTGATAGCTGGGGAAAAAACTCAGGGAGACAGATTCAGGTATTTACTCTGCTAACGGAAAAGCATAATGCAAACGACGAGAGAAAATGAAAAAGATTCATGAGGTGTGGAACCAAACGGTGCGTTTTCGTTGCGCATTGTCCCGCAGTACTTTGAACTGTATATCACCGCGTTCTAGTTCCGTTTGTGTTACACTAAAGTAACACATATCAACTGTTACATCCTTTTTGCTGTTTTTGGACCTTTGTCCAAGCCGCTTTCCCAAAGTCGTCTGTTAGCGTCGCGTGTTCAACGTTTTACCCCACCTTTTTACTCGATTTTTTTACTGCTTATTCGTATCATGATGAAAAAACGGTTGTCACCCGTACCTGCCAAAAAGATAACATTGGAACAAGCCGCCCATGACCTCAGCGAGGCTGGCCCTTCTCAAAAACGAGATTGCAAAGTAGTGCTCGTAGATCCACTAGCAGAAGCTCTGCAAAAGGTATGTGTCCTCGAAAGTCAGGTAAGATCGCTGAAAGAAGAGTTTACATCTCTTGCGATGTTACTAAACAAAGTACTGCCTTTGGCCAATCTGGACAACGTCCAAACTATGGCTAGCCAACCTGATATGCTAGCTTCAGGTGAACTATTGAATAGCATTACGCACGAGGTCAGTGAACGCATTCGTCGTGTTAATAACGCGGTCGTATTCAATGTACCTGACAAAATACCGCTTAAAAAAGTGCTGCGTACCCTTCTCAATGATTGTAGCCTACCACAGGATTGCTGTTCAGCCACTCGCCTACGCAAGATCTTCGGCCGATCTTGCCCAATAGTCATGAAATTTGGCAACCCCGAGCTGGCTAAACGATTCCTTGACGCTCGATATATACTGAATCAGCACTCGAATCTTGGGCGAATTCTGATAAAACCGGACAGAACCCCGCTGCAAAGATCTACTTTGCCTACTAGTTTAGTATCTCAGAACAAAGAAACCCATGTGAAATCCTTCACAGAATCCCAACTCACAAGTGCGCAAGGGAATCCGACCCACACGGCCTCGTTCTCGACCCCGTGTGACGTGGACCTGGATTCCTCACAGCGGCTAACATGCCGCGATGCAGAAAAGTCCTCAAAAGACAAAAATCAGCCAAAATGTATTGTTGCCAAGTCCGTAACATCAGTTGAAAACTCGACTGTTGTCGTAGACACGACCGAATACAGTACACAGGCTGTTGATATGTCTGACTTGCGCGACACAGACTCTGAACTTGGGGGTGTGGGCTTTCTCTCAGTATATACTCCATTAGCCAGCGTTGTCGGTGACCACACGCAACCCACTATTGACACAAAGCTAGCGACCAACAGCTCTAAGCAACGGTGCTCCATAGCTCTCCCCCATAGTCTCCCATCGAATCCATTTCTGTACAACAAAAGGGCTATACCCAGACCTTCCGGTAAAGCTAAAGTATACTCATTACCAGCTACAGAAATACCACGTCACCAGTTGGCTCGCCAGCATACAACTGGACTTCCAATTACCAATTTTGAACCGAAGACCATTGCCAAGCAACCACAGTCTCATCGTCGTGACTACCTCCCCAATACCCCAAACTCGGTAAACCACTTCCAAATTCGCAACACACCCCGTTACACTACGGACCGCGTAAAACCAATACCCCCGCAACTACAACCGGCGACTATTACACCTACTGCTCCGGCTTATCAAGCATTACCTGGGAATGTTGCTCCGACCAGACCCAGCCATCCATTCAGAAAACCATATCTACTCGAACCAACAAATCAAACTGCTCAAACTCCAACTTATCAACATCAGTTCAAAATACAGGGTTATACGGCGCCCAGCCGCAGACGACAATGTGCTGCTATTGAGCTTCTGACACACTACTACACATTCCAGGGTACACCATTTTTTTGTAGTGGACGCGCCAATAACCGAGGTGGCGGATGTCTCATATACGTCAAGAACGAGTTTCATGCAACATCTTTCCAAACCGTATCCCTTGGCAATTCTGAAGACTCAGTATGGATTCAGACCGCTGGAGGTCCACTGGACCTATTGATAGGCTGTTTATACAACCCACCGCACTCCTCTTGTGCTAGCGTTGACAAATGGTCAAGCTCTTCCAGGAAGTCTCATTCCTTCCTGCACGCCATAAAAGTATTGCTGGTGATTTTAATATGCCTCATGTCTCGTGGCTTAATCAATCAGCCCCTCTCAAATATAGAGCCCTGGTAGACACTATTTTCACACACGACTAGACGCAGCATGTGAACACACCGACGATCTAACACACTGGACCTAGTATTTACTAACGGCATTCCACACGCATGCGCCAGCGTGTTAGACAACATACCGGGCAGCGACCACAAGGTAGTGAAGCTGTCTTTTGCACTGCCCAAATTCCCTGAACAGGAAGACAACAAATATGAGGTTTCACGCCTCCTCCAGCGCATCAACTGGGAAACATTTTCGTCCCTCTTCCGTGCATCACCCTGGGACGATTTCTTTCTCTCAGCAAATAGATAAATATTTTATTCTCGACAAAGCGAGACACGCCTTTTGGGCATGATCAGCATATTGCATTATTGTACATGATAGCGGAATAAGCAGCACCAACAGTGGGAGTAGTACAGTTGGAAACAGTAGTGTGGGCCCATAGAGCCCAAATGTTGTATGTAGTCTACGTACACAGAATGCGAGAGGTAAAGATAGTAATCAGATCACTTATATGGTATGTTGATGAGGAACTAGTCCGATGAGGTCTCGTAAGCAATGTAAGTCAGTGAGTGAAGTATGAGGAAACGGGTGAAAAATACTTAAGAATAGTGATATGTCACTAATCAGATATGTAGGCGTGTTCGTGCGAGAGCCGATATATACACAGAACTTGTAAATATGGTGTCGGTCAACTTGCCAATGTTATGGGCGGTGACTTTATTGAGTGGCGAGTCACATCCGCCACGTCACAGTGTTGTTAAACAGACATTTGTGGCTTTTTGTAGGGAAAACGCTTGCCAGGCGAAGACCCACCACGTCCTGGAACACTGTCGGCATTGCGATCAGGGAGCTTTATAACAACCTCACGAACTGTCTAGATGTCCTTGCCCCCAAAAGAAGAAGCGAAAAAGGCGACAGACCCTTGATGATGCTCCCACACGCAAACTAGCTACTAAGCTTAAGAAAATGCGCTCCCGCTACAGCAAGGCTAAAGACTTTCATCTGATCCTCCGCACGAACGAATTACTAATCGCCTGGGGAAGTGCACAAAGCAATGCTCGTACATTAGCTGAGCACGCAGCGCTATGCACTGACAACAAGGCAAAGTCTCTTATTCGACTAATGAAGCAGCGAGGCAGCAGCAATATTCTCCGATCACTACCCTTCTGCCGAATGATAAAACTATAGTCACTGATGCGGTCGAGCTCTGCGACTGCATTAACACGTACTTCTGTAACTCGTTCACCAGCAAGGACTCGACATTGCCAACCACGATTCATAAGTACACTGAGATCAAATACATACTATTGACTTTGACTTAAACAACATCAAGCGAGCACTTTGCTCCTTGAAACTGTCTCACCACCCAAGCCCTGATGGTGTACCTTCTTCCGTATTAATACTCGGAGGACCGGATATTCCAGTCCTCCTCCTAAATATCTTCACCATCTCTATGAAGAGCGGACAATACCCGTCTATATGGAAACACGCAACCATCATACCACGACACAAACGAGGCTGCCGACAAAATATTGACAATTACCGTCCTATTAGCCACACACCCATTGCGTCTAGACTCATGGAAAGAATAATAAAGGACGGGATGCTTCGTTTTCTGCTACAACGCAACCTTATTAATAGGTCCCAACACGGGTTTCTGCCTGCTAAATCTTGTCAAACTTGCCAGTTTGAATTCTTAAACGACGTTACGCAGGTCTATGGACTGCGTAACGTCGTTTAAGAATTCAAACTGGCAAGTTTGACAAGATTTAGCAGGCAGAAACCCGTGTTGGGACCTATTAATAAGGTTGCGTTGTAGCAGAAAACGAAGCATCCCGTCCTTTATTATTCTTTTCATGAGTCTAGACGCAATGGGTGTGTGGCTAATAGGACAGTAATTGTCAATATTTTGTCGGCAGCCTCGTTTGTGTCGTGGCATGATGGTTGCGTGTTTCCATATAGACGGGTATTGTCCGCTCTTCATAGAGATGGTGAAGATATTTAGGAGGAGGACTGGAATATCCGGTCCTCCGAGTATTAATACGGAAGAAGGTACACCATCAGGGCTTGGGTGGTGAGACAGTTTCAAGGAGCAAAGTGCTCGCTTGATGTTGTTTAAGTCAAAGTCAATAGTATGTATTTGATTCTCAGTGTATTTGTGCATCGTGGTTGGCAATGTCGAGTCATTGCTGATGAACGTGTTACAGAAGTACGTGTTAATGCAGTCGCAGAGCTCGACCGCATCAGTGACTATAGTTTTATCAGGAATCAGAAGGGTAGTGATCGGAGTATCTGCTGCCGCCTCGCTGCTTCATTAGTCGAATAAGAGACTTTGCCTTGTTGTCAGTGCGTAGCGCTGCGTGCTCAGCTAGTGTACGAGCATTGCTTTGTGCACTTCCCCAGGCGATTAGTAATTCGTTCGTGCGGAGGATCAGATGAAAGTCTTTAGCCTTGCTGTAGCGGGAGCGCATTTTCTTAAGCTTAGTAGCTAGTTTGCGTGTGGGAGCATCATCAAGGGTCTGTCGCCTTTTTCGCTTCTTCTTTTGGGGGCAAGGACATCTAGACAGTTCGTGAGGTTGTTATAAAGCTCCCTGATCGCAATGCCGACAGTGTTCCAGGACGTGGTGGGTCTTCGCCTGGCAAGCGTTTTCCCTACAAAAAGCCACAAATGTCTGTTTAACAACACTGTGACGTGGCGGATGTGACTCGCCACTCAATAAAGTCACCGCCCATAACATTGGCAAGTTGACCGACACCATATTTACAAGTTCTGTGTATATATCGGCTCTCGCACGAACACGCCTACATATCTGATTAGTGACATATCACTATTCTTAAGTATTTTTCACCCGTTTCCTCATACTTCACTCACTGACTTACATTGCTTACGAGACCTCATCGGACTAGTTCCTCATCAACATACCATATAAGTGATCTGATTACTATCTTTACCTCTCGCATTCTGTGTACGTAGACTACATACAACATTTGGGCTCTATGGGCCCACACTACTGTTTCCAACTGTACTACTCCCACTGTTGGTGCTGCTTATTCCGCTATCATGTACAATAATGCAATATGCTGATCATGCCCAAAAGGCGTGTCTCGCTTTGTCGAGAATAAAATATTTATCTATTTGCTGAGAGAAAGAAATCGTCCCAGGGTGATGCACGGAAGAGGGACGAAAATGTTTCCCAGTTGATGCGCTGGAGGAGGCGTGAAACCTCATATTTGTTATCTTCCTGTTCAGGGAATTTAGGCAGTGCAAAAGACAGCTTCACTACCTTGTGGTCGCTGCCCGGTATGTTGTCTAACACGCTGGTGCATGCGTGTGGAATGCCGTTAGTAAATACTAGGTCCAGTGTGTTAGATCGTCGGTGTGTTCACATGCTGCGTCTAGTCGTGTGTGAAAATAGTGTCTACCAGGGCTCTATATTTGAGAGGGGCTGATTGATTAAGCCACGAGACATGAGGCATATTAAAATCACCAGCAATAGTTTTATGGCGTGCAGGAAGGAATGAGACTTCCTGGAAGAGCTTGACCATTTTGTCAACGCTAGCACAAGAGGAGTGCGGTGGGTTGTATAAACAGCCTATCAATAGGTCCAGTGGACCTCCAGCGGTCTGAATCCATACTGAGTCTTCAGCATTGCCAAGGGATACGGTTTGGAAAGATGTTGCATGAAACTCGTTCTTGACGTATATGAGACATCCGCCACCTCAGTTTTTGGCGCGTCCACTACAAAAAATGGTTTACCCTGGAATGTGTAGTAGTGTGTCAGAAGCATCGGCCGAAAGCCATGTTTCTGTGACCAGCACCAGATGCGGCCGTGACAGAAGAATGAGGGGTCCTAGGAGGTGCATTTTATTTTTGATCGACCGTGCATTGAGGAGGAAGAATGTATACGTGTAGTATCCGCAGAGTCCAGTCATATGGTTGCCAGCTTCAGCATTGGTGTCGTAACCGGGTAGTTTGGAAGTGCTTGGGATAAGTGAGTTAAGTGCAGGGGATATGTGTGCCGGGGGCGGAGCATTGTTACATGAGTGGCAGCCGGCCACCAACGAGTCACTTGTCGGATTAAGGTCCAAGGGGGTTACGCGTAGGGCTGGAACCAACCGTTTTGGGTTGGCTGCAGTGTGTGAATGAGTCTCTGTGGATGATACAGAGCAGGCGCGAGCTCTAGGAGAACTGGGTGTGGTGGACCATGCCCTGTTGTATTCCACAGAAAAGGGGCTGCAGTATGTGTGAAACTTCTCGGCGACCAGACATTTTGCAGAAGTCCTGATGTGTGAGAGCGGTTAGTTGAAGTAAAAGGAGCTATGATATTCGTGTTGGATGTTGAATTGTCAATAGCAGCACATTGTCGTCTGCGGCTGGGCGCCGTATAACCCTGTATTTTGAACTGATGTTGATAAGTTGGAGTTTGAGCAGTTTGATTTGTTGGTTCGAGTAGATATGGTTTTCTGAATGGATGGCTGGGTCTGGTCGGAGCAACATTCCCAGGTAATGCTTGATAAGCCGGAGCAGTAGGTGTAATAGTCGCCGGTTGTAGTTGCGGGGGTATTGGTTTTACGCGGTCCGTAGTGTAACGGGGTGTGTTGCGAATTTGGAAGTGGTTTACCGAGTTTGGGGTATTGGGGAGGTAGTCACGACGATGAGACTGTGGTTGTTTGGCAATGGTCTTCGGTTCAAAATTGGTAATTGGAAGTCCAGTTGTATGCTGGCGAGCCAACAGGTGTAGCTGGTAATGAGTATACTTTAGCTCTACCGGAAGGTCTGGGTATAGCCCTTTTGTTGTACAGAAATGGATTCGATGGGAGACTATGGGGGAGAGCTATGAAACACCGTTTGTTGCGAAGCAATTTTGCATGTAAATATTGATCATGCCTTACTTTGTGTGTCTCGACAAATTCGAGAATAAACTATTTATTTACAAAATCGGAGAAACGAACAGGTTTACGAACTTTTCTACCGTGACTGGTATTGGTTTGCGGCGAATTTGATGACTGGGCTTGTGATGGAGCTGAAAAGCTGGGCGTCGATACAGGTGGCTCTGTAAATTGCGTTGAGGTCGATGATAGAACAAACTGATGTTCACCGATGAACGCAGGCTTGCCGCGATCTATCGAGACAGTATCCCTTTTACCCCCACGGTCAATCACCAAAGTTTATGAGGACCGTTTAATAACATGGTATGGACCTGTGTAAGGTGCGGAGAGAGGCTGTCTCACTTGGTCGACACGTAAGAATATGTGAGAACATGTAGAAAGGTCTTTCGGAACGTGCACTGGAGTGCGTTGTTCCCTGGGTCTCGCGGGATGCAGCTGACGCATGTGGTGCGTCAGACGAGCTATGTAGCTCTTGTAGTTCAATGCCCACTCCGGGGTTGGGGCGACTAATTGTCCAGGGAGACGCAGTGTGCAGCCATAAACGTGTTCGGCCGGAGCAGTGTTAATGTCGGTATTGACAGTATTCCGTAAGCCAAGTAAAACGGTGGGAAGTGCTTTGTACCAGTCTGCGTTATCATGTGCCCATAGCGCAGCTTTCGGCTGGCGATGAAAACGCTCAACCATGCCGTTGGCGGCAGGGTGGAATGCGGCCGTTTGGACGTGACGGCAGCCGAGTCTGAAGAAGGTGAGCAAATGTGCCTGCGAAATGCGAACCTCGATCAGTTGTCACAACGGCAGGACAACCAGAGTATGAGACCCATCGCTCTAGAAAAGCACGAGCGACAGTGTCTGATGGGCAATCTGGCGTTGAGATGGCATCAAGTCATCTTGTAAAGCGGTCTACACAAGTCAGCAAGTAAACGCATCCTTTAGATGGAGGCAGTGGCTCAACAAGGTCAACATGAAGATGGTGAAAACGGGCGTCAGGAAATGGAACTGAACCAAGCGGACTTTTCGTGTGTCGCTGAACTTTAGACTGTTGGCAACTAAGGCACGTACGAACCCACTGTCTAACGTCCCGGTTGACGTTGCGCCACACGAAGCGTTGTGTGACGAGCTTAACTGTGGCACGAATGCCTGGATGCGATAAACTGTGAAGAATGTCAAACACAGTGCGTCGGAAAGCTTGAGGAACCAGTGGTCGTGGTGAATTTTGCGAAACGTCGCAAAGTATGGTTCCATCCGAAGTAGGCAGTGGAACTGGTCGTATGCGTAAGGAGCTAGAGTTACGAAGCTGATCCAGCTCCGGGTCGGTCTGTTGAGCAGCAGCCATTGCCGCTAGATCGATACCCTCAGCGGACGTGATGGAGCTGACGCGAGAACGAGCATCAGCGACGGAGTTCTGCACACCAGAGACGTGCCGTATGTCTGACGTAAACTGTGAGACATAGTCCAGGTGGCATATCTCTCTCGGAGAGTATCTGTCGGATGACGAGTCGAGGGTGTAAACTAAAGGTTTGTGGTCAGTAAAGACGGTAAAGCTCCTGCCCTCTAGAAAAAGACGAAAATGACGGATGGCGAGGTAAACTGCCAGAGGTTCCTTCCCGAAGGTGCTGTAACGTGTTTCCGCTGGCTGCAACCGAAAAAAAATTGAAAAGAAACCCAAAGGTTGCCATGTATTGTCGACAGCTTGCTGAAGAACGGCACCAACGGCCTCGTCTGAGGAATCAGTGACGAGAGAAATTGGAGCAGATGGTCCTGGATGAACTAAGAGAGCAGCATTAGCTATTGCGTCTTTAAAGTTTGAGAAGGCTAATCGCGCGGACTTGGTAAAAACAAACGAACGTTGATTGCCTCGAAGCAAGTCAGTCAATGGCTGCATTATCCTCAACATCATCAACAGCAGTACATCAGCCATTTCAACTGATGCTTCGCTGCCATACAACCATGAGGACTTATGAAATAAAGAATAAGAGGGAGAGAAAGGGGGACTTACCTGAAAACCTTTATGCCCTAAGCAAACATTCAGGGTCAAGACGCCTAAACCTTGTGTAGACAACATACCGTCACAACCAGCTGGCTATCGTGCAAAGATAAGGCGGCATCGGCGAGACAGCTTCCTTGCGGCTTTCACTGCCACGCGTCATAATCAGCCCTTACCCCGCAGATAACTCAGCACCAAACATACTTTAAACAGGCAATCCGATTAGAAGACGGCAGCAGACGCGCCACTGGTGTCGGTTGCGAGCCATGTCCTGCAAAGTCTCGAGTCATGCACAAGGTGAGTCACGTGGACTCCAACCCGGAAAGCGAGACGAAACAACCGCACCCAGTTTGGTTGTCAGTGACTTCATTTCCCGCTGTCAAGTCAACTTCTGTCCACCTCGAGCATTGCGCCATCCTACACCTAGTAGACTGAACAAGGCCCTCCTAGGTAAGCGGTGACCAGGCATGCGTGGCACGTGCCCGAGCCAACGCAACTTATTCAGTGCTATCTGTTGTTCTAGGGTGCTAGCATGATTATAACTACCTAGTACTCGCCTACGCACATCATCGTTGCGGACACGTTGGTGCCATCCGACACCAGCAATGCTTCGCAAACAACGATGATCAAAGACTTGAAGGCGCCTCAGATCTCCAGACCGTAGGGGCCAAGTTTCACTACCATAGAGCAGAACGGCCCTCACTGTGGCCTTGTATACACGGCCTTTCAGACGGAGGGAAACTCCCTTCTGTCGCCAAAGATGACGCAAATTCAAGAAGATAGCTCTGGCTTTTGCAATGCGTGAGCTGACGTCAGTTTCTATGCGTGAACCATTGCTGATGCAGCTGCCAAGGTAAGTGAATTGATCAACCACCTCGAGATCCTCGTTAGCAAGCGTCAAGGGGTCATCAAGTGGCTGGTGGTCCTGCAGCAACACTTTGCACTTTGAAGGTGCGAAGTGCATACCAAATAATGGGACCACCCTGGACAGGCTATTCAGGGTTGATTGTGCCGCCTCAACATTGTCGAAAAGCAAGACGATATCGCCCGCATAATCTAGGTCAACTAACCTCTCACCAGGCAGCACTTCAACGCCTACATCGTGAGATTCCGCAAAGGAACACTCCATGATAGAATCCACGACGAAATTGAACAAAAACGGGAAAATCGGACAGCCCTGATGAACGCCACTTGTAGTCGAAAAGCTATCCGATAGGGCACCATAGACCCTGACGCGGCCTGTAGTGTTCGAATATAGAGCACGAAGGATGTTCACATATTTCGTGAGAACACCTTTCCGTGTAAGTATTTCCAACAGAATCGATCGATCGACTGAATCGAATGCACTCTTGAAATCGAGGAACACAGCTATTGTCGGTCTGCGGTATGCGTGTCGCTGCTCTAGCACCTGCCGCAAAGTGAATATATGGTCTATACAGCCACGTCCTGGGCGGAAACGGGCCTGCTCTTCCCAAATCCGAGATTCCCGTTCCGCAATGAGGCGACGAACGATAATCGAGGCCAGTAATTTTGTCACAACTGGCGTTAGGCTAATACCCCTGTGGTTAGAACAGTCTGTGCGACTGCCGCTGCATTATCCTAGCACAACGCGGAATAAAGCGTCGATAGTAGTTGACTATTTCTAGGAAACGTTTAAGCTGTTTAAACGACGTAGGTTCAGGGAAATCTTTGATGGCGGTTACCTTTTGGGACAGTGGTTCAATACCTGTAGCTGAGAAGCGGTGACCTAGGAACTCGATCGACGATTTCCCTAGTTCGCACTTGCTAGGGTTCAAGGTAACGCCTCGGTCAGATAGGCGTTGGAATAGAATACGCAGATGCTCTAAGTGTTGCGACTTAGAGGCGCTAGCCACTAGGATGTCATCCACGTAAGGATATGCGAAGTCCAGACCACGAGTAACGTCATGGATGTACCGCTGGAATGTTTGAGCAGCGTTCCTTAACCCGAAAGGCATTCGAAGGAACTCGAACTAACCAAAGGGTGTTATAACTGCCGTTTTGGGGATATCGCGGCCCTCTACAGGAATCTGGTGATATGCTCGCGTCAGGCCTATCTTACTAAACACTGACTTACCACCGAGACTACTTGTAAGGTCCTGGATGTGCGGTATCAACCAGGAACATGATCCCGGTGTTCCTATCAACGATTTTGAAGAGGCGACTTGGACGACTTCGGCCGACGACGTTCGTCGCCTCTACGTGTCGGCCTGTCCTTTTCCCGTTACAGGAAATGAGCATGGTTTAATACAATTTCTAGCGGACCTTCCAAAACGTGCGTGATAACGGCAAATTGGGCGTCGTGTTCGTCTTCGAGATGGGCTAGGGGAACAGGATGGAGAATCCCGTTGGTGCCGATGTAACTTTAAACTTTGAACTTCTTGCCGTAGCGCGGCTAGCTCTGCTAGGAGCTCGCCAGTCGAAGGTGGAGTAGCGGTGTCGATGGTTTGGACCGAAGGGTCAGCCGTAAAACCTACGTCAGGTGAGCGAGCAGAACTAGACGACGGACACGGTGGTCCGGTGAAACGATCCATCATGTCATCAGCAATATCTGCAATTTCTGACAAAGGCTGCGATTTCGCAAGCGATAGCATAGCTTGTACGTTTTCGGGCAAACGCTGAAGCCATAACTCTCGAAGCCACGACTCGTTCATATTACCTCGTCCAATTATCTCTGTGAGATCCCGAGGCAGAACCACCGAAAAGCTACGCTTACTCGTTCTGCGCAAACCCGTGAAACTCGTGAAACCCGTGAGTGCTACGCGGTAACTCGACTTTTTTGCGTGCCATACTGATCGAGATTTTTAGTTGAATTAACGTGGAAAACAGTGTTTGAATAAACACTTGAAACGAAATTTGACTATTGTCAAATTTCCTCTGATCCAAGATATCTTGGATCGATTAAAGCGGTTCTGGTCAAAGCGACTTTGGCGATTACTGGTAATTTTTCCGGTTTTTCCCAGTTTTAACCCCGTTTTACATCCAGTTTTTTGCCTTTTTTGAGGTCGTTTAACTATTGCATACGTGTTATAATCACTCTGTTTTCGACTATGTCGGTCTCGCAATGCACCGAGGCTGTTGTTCCTGATGGCTCGGATTCTGAGGTTATCGCACTTTGTGGCGGCCCAAGCTGCAATATACCAGTAACTGACGATTCCGGCGGTATGCAATGCGATGTCTGCAACCGATTGTACCATCAGCTTTGTACGGAGCTAAATACCGAGCAGTACGCAGCACTGGCCTCTAGCAAAAAGTTGCTTTTCAGTTGTGCCAATTGCTGCAGCCGCCGGCAAGGCCGCACAGCATTTCGTACGAGAGACGAATCTCTTGATACCCGGCTGCGAAATGTAGAGCGTTCGTTCTCGATGCTCTCTGACCTTCGCTTTAAGATTGATCTGCTTATGACGACGCTTCCGGTCTCCAACAAAGCAGATTTGCTCGCTTACACTGGAGATCAACTTGTGGCAACAATCATTATGTCACCCGTCCAGATGGCTACCGACCACCAAAATGAAGCTGCTTCGGACGTCGTATCTAAACCTACCCTGATCGACGCCGAACTGCTGGTTCAAGGGTCACTTCGAGTTAAGCGGAAGAGAGCCAGGAAACTCCGTAAGCTCTCTGCCAAACAGGAAGTTGTAGTTGACTCGGCACCAAAAACAAGCCAAGTGTCGTTACTTGTCAAACCGTGTGATGGTTGTGCGAAAGCGAAGATCCCAACACGCACTACTTGTCAGTCGATGCTGCCGGATATCTCGGCTCTCACCGAGAAGGCACGTTCTGACGGTTTGCTTGACTCTTCTCAAAGCGACAAAGTGTCACGGGACCCTGTTCTCGTTATCAAGAAAAAGCAGACCAAATCTGCCATAAAGCCTTTCGGTGGAATCGATGACCCGAAAAATGTAAGGCATCGACAATGGAGCGAAAAACATACGCTGCCGTTGCTGTATCATCTGAGGAGATAAAGGCAGTTCCATCACCAGTAGTGAAACCACCTGCTCCGAGTGCCGAACCAAAGACCCGTGGGGTGAATACACCCAGTCGTGGTGATTCTTTCACGGATAGCCGCGTTATATTCCGTAACGCGGTTGAATCCACTACTGTCCTTCCTGCTGAGCGCATGTTGGACGACCTTCAGTAGTTTAAAATGTGCATAACGAAGCTCCTTCCGCCTGGTTTTCCAGGCGTTACTGTCAGGAAGCTGATTAGACTGGGGAACGTCCCAGTTAACGTACCAAACCCGCAACCGCGGCTACTTCGTGTGGTACTCTCTACTCCGGAGGAACGCAATGCTCTCATGCGGTTTGCGCTTAAGCTGAAAGGTACAAATATTAGTGTTCAGCCGGACCTTCCGCTAGCCGATAGGCTGAAGCTAAGGGAGGCCATCAAGGACCTCAAAAGCATGCGAGCGGCCGGTGAACAAGGTCTCCGGTTAGTGGGTTTTCGGGTGGTCAGCCGGCAGTCCTTTTCCGCCCTGCCACTGTCCATTCTGGTAGCGCACGACCCAGGTCAGGACCTAACGAATACCTCCCGCTAGTGCTAAGTAATGTACGCAGCCTAAGGAATAAGGTGTACGAGTTAGGTCTGCTTGTAGATGGGTGTCATCCCTATATACTCGCATTCACTGAAACGTGGCTGTCTCAGGACATCACGGATGGTGAAGTACATTTATCTGGCTACGCACTATTTAGATGCGCTCGCTCCGCTGGCCGGCAGGGAGAAGGCGTCGCTCTTTATGTGAGCTGTAAACTTGACGTTTTGAAGACTTGATTGTTTCAGTCGACAGACAAAACTGTTGAGGCTCTGTCAGCTGTGATTAGCACATCCTCGGCTCAGGTTACAGTTGTACTTGTGTATAGAAGCCCTGGGAGCGTATCCAAAGAGGTACTTGATTTTATTCGCTCCCAGTCCGCAAACAAGTGTTTGGTGATGGGCGACTTCACCCTCCCGGAGGTTTGCTGGGCCGATCTTTCTTGCGACTCAGCGTCAGGCACATTCGGCGCTGATTTACTTGAGCTTACGCTCCAAGTGCCGTTGCGTCAGTTCATTTATCTCCCCACTAGGTACATGGACGCCCAAGTACCGTCTATTTTAGACCTTGTATTCGCTAAGTCACTCGATTTTGTTGGTGACATTACTTACGGACATCCACTGGGTTCCAGTGATCATGTTTGTTTGCTCTTCAGTTGTACTTTTTCTAGACGCTACCAGAGTACTGTTCAGTCTCGCCCAAACATATGGCAAGCAGACTATCAATCAATGAGAGCCAAGGCTTCTGGTTTCCATTGTGAGATCTCAGACGACGATACTGTCCAGGTTGCCTGGGGTAAATTTAAGTCCTACCTCACAGAGGTCTCTGCTCCCTTCATTGCAGTCACAAGGAGCAAGGAGGCCCGAGCACAGCCGCCCTGGATAGATCCTACTGGCAGGCATCTGCTCACAAAGAGGTCTAGATGTTGGCGGACTTACTGAGATGCTCCGTCCACCGATACTTATGACAGGTACCGTAAGGCTAGAAAGAGGTGTAAGCAACATCTAAGGGATGCTCGGCTCAATTTTGAAAAAGAGTTACCGGAAGAAGCTTCAGAGAATGCAAAAAGATTCTTCGCTTATGTCCAAAGGCGCTGCGGTTCGAACATGTCAATTCCAGTATTGATGTGTGATGACGGTACTCATGCGCATACGGACTATGACAAGGCCTGTGTACTCAGTGGGCAATATGCAGCAGCGTTTGTAAGGGAAATCTCTTTGACAGGCGTTGAGCTGGTTTGCAGGACCCCAGAGGGTTCAGAACTATCTGAATTTATTGTAGCAGAGACTGCAGTTCGTAGGCTGTTACAAGGGCTGAACCCTTCTAAGACCCCTGTGCCTGATTTAATTCACCCGAAACTGTTGCATGAGTTGGCTGCGGAACTAAGTGGACCGCTCACTATGGTGTTTCAGAAATCGCTTGACAGCTGTGCATTGCCTTCCGAATGGAAGGAAGCTGTCATCTGTCCCATCTTCAAACATGGGGACAGGGGTCTGCCTGCAAATTACAGGCCAGTTAGTCTGACGAGTGTAGTAGTCAAACTCCTCGAGAAACTGGTGAGAGATTCATTGGAGAGTCGTCTGAGTAGATTTAATCTACTTATCAATGTACAACACGGATTCCGGAAGGGATTTTCGTGTCTGACGAATCTGTTGGTGGCTCGCGAAAATTGGGCGGATGCAGTGGATAACGGCCACTCACTGGACGTACTTTTCGTCGACTTTTCGAAAGCATTTGACAAGGTACCCCATTTGAGGCTCGCGCTAAAGCTGTCCTCCTACGGGGTATCTGGTCGCGCCCTTCATTGGGTGACTGCCTTCTTGGATGGTAGAGAACAGTGTGTACGGGTATGCCGGGGCCTAACATTTAGGCAGTCTGTCCTCAGCGGCGTGCCGCAGGGCTCCGTCCTTGGACCGCTGTTGTTCTCTATCTATGTGAATGACCTACCCGCGGAGCTTGAGGTAGCATCGCTGCTATTTGCTGATGACCTGAAGCTGTGGAACATTGTTGATGTTCCTGGGGGTTCCGAAGCTACTCAGCGAGCATTGGATAAGCTTTGGGACTGGTCTACTTTATGGTTACTGTCCATAAATCAGGCAAAGTGCTCCGTTCTGCGAATTGGAGGAGGTTTTCCCCCTGCGAAGTACTTGGTCGGTGGGGTCGAACTCCCCCGTGTATCTAGCCAGGTTGACCTAGGCATCGTACACTCTTCGGCTTTACACTCCGGCGACAACTGAAAGAAGGCCGCAAGCAGAGGTTTCTGCATGTTGTGGTTAATACGACGTTCTTTCGGAGTCTTGACGGGCGGCATCTTTACGAGACTGTCCTCGGCTTTCGTTCGGCCTCATCTGGAATACTGCGTCCAGGCTTGTCCGCCCTGCCTCGTCCGGGACAAAATGGAGCTAGAGAGGGTTTTACGGGTGGGTACTAGGTTAGTCGAGGGATTACGGGGACGGACGTACCCCGAGCGTCTACTTAGTTTGGGAATGCATTCAATGCACTACCGAAGGCTTAGAGGAGACCTAATCCTAACCTACCGTATCTTAACTGGGAAGGTTGGTCCAGATTTATCTTGGCTATTCAGTCCCGCTAGAGTGTCTGTTTTACGTGGTCATTCGTTGAAGCTGGACAAACCGCGGTCCGATCGGATTAGGGCGGAAATCCGGCTGTCACGCCGAGGCATCGAGCGCTGGAACATGCTTCCGGGAAGTGTTATCAGGGAATCTACGGTTAAGGGGTTTGAGCGGCAACTTGACGCACTTGGGTGGCAACACGAAACCTTTTCCTGACTGACTCGCATCTTCATATTGATTTTCTTTTCTCTACTTTTCTTCATGCTTTGGTATTATTTTCTTATTTCAAGTAAACTTCCTTATTCTGTACCTTCGATTTCTCTTCCTATCCTTTGCTTACTTCACGTGACTGCCACAGCAGGGACTGCTAGGGCAGAAAACGTGGACATTAACTGGTTGGCCAGGGTGCGATACGGGTGTTTCCGTTTTAAATCCATTTATAACTCTGTGCACTTCATCATTTAACCGTCGCAACGAGACTGAACCTTAACGTGGTGCGACGGTTTGTGTACCTCATTGACCCATTGAGTTATACTGGGTGGTGCCTCCGGGCAGCTTGAGAGCTACTCCTACCAGGTTGGTCAATGGTGAGAGGTCAGACAAACTCAGTCTCCTGGTCCTCCAGGTTAGGGGTTTGAAATGGGATGGCGTCCATTCCTGTAAAACGAAATCATTGCCACCTCCCAGCTGCCTTGCGGACAGGCTTTTGAGCCAAAGGCTTTGGATGAGGACTCTAATCGTCCTCCTGTCTAGGTCTGAGCGACCTGGCAGTATCTCAGCCCACATACAACCATGACATCTTCTTCAAACATAAACTTCATCCTGCATCGGCCGTCGCGCAGATTATCAAGGGTCGCCTTATCTGCTGCATACAGCAGGGCGGATAAGCGTAAACATGCTACTGCTGGCGCCTCCCTTCTTTCTTTTCCACCTTTTTCTCTTACTCCCATCCGGGCCCTCATTACTAACCTTCTTTCTATAATTCCCAGCTTAGTTGACAGCAACCGAAGTGCCACTGGGGTAGAACCATTTGCAGCCACCATCCCACCGCACCTATCGGACGCCTATCGGCAAAATTCCCTTATAAGGCCACGCTATCCCGTTTCCATAGCGACGTTCAACGTTCGTACTCTAAGGCAAACAGGTCAACAGGCCGCACTCGCACGCACCTTGGACACACTGGGTGTTGATGTGTGTTGTGTCCGAAACTAGGATCAATGACCCTAACGGGGTTATTGAATTAACTGCACCCTGTTTATCCTCTCGTTTTTGGTTGCACGCATCCGGAGACGCCGATGCAGCACTCACGGGTCAAGCTGGTGTAGGTATCATTCTAAGCTCCAAGGCTGAGCCATCGTTGACTGGTTGAATTCCGGTGAACAGCCGTTTATGTGCAG